>JAQIWE010000575.1:0-21038 GCA_034698565.1 Campodea plusiochaeta | reverse complement strand
CCAAGCCATCGACCACAACATTTTAATATATCGGAAACTTCCACCCAAAAACTTTTCTGTTGCGGCCAAATTCCGCAACTTTGTATATAATCTATAATGCAATACGAAGCAAGGTTTGAAAACCTATTTTAAGTCTCCAAAACTTTCGTCCTTTAATTCGCATCCGATCCGAAAAACGTCAATAAGCAAATACATGCAAATAGGGTTAACACATGATTGATACTGCCTTGTACGGATAAAGGATACGGAGGTCTCCAGTATATAAAATGATTGATATACGATTCGTTAATCATTCCATAATTAATTTAATTAGTACAAATTAAAAGTCGGTTTATTAATATTTTGACGGGACAGATCATATTACAAAAGTTGATATCACTTTGTCTTTAGATAATTAGAAATTAAGCACTTAGCAGCAGATTATTAGTGTCTTGTACTATATGTTACGCCTGTTATGGTAAAATAGGCAAAAGGCAATATATCAGGATAAGATATTACAGTTGCTAGAGTTAAAACCAAAGATGATAATACCTGTCACTTTTGACTAAAACCGTATTTCTGTTCCTCTAAGCAGTCGACAAATTTAAAGACAAATCTGCATATAAATCATAAATAACATTGAAAAATCAAAATCAAAATAGTTTTATGGTATGGTGATGTAAAAAGTAAATTGACATTATATCTCATTTCAGAAGACAATAAAGCTCACTGCTTTTAATCGTAACAGTTTTTTTTTTTCTGTTTAGAGGTACAGAAATAATTATGATTTTAAACCTGTATTTTTTCCAGAGGGAAGCCATCTTTTCCAACATACATAAGCCGTTTTACTTTCTTTGTTCTCTATTGTACTCGCTTTCCCTAGAGACCGTTAAGCTGTGTTGGGAAAGATAGCTTCCCGCTGGAAAAAATACCCCTTTAACTCTAATGACTGGAATAATGAATTTTCTAAAGCAAATATAAAATTCTATTTACTGGTATTGAAACTACATGTACATATGTTGAAGTTTTCAATAATGCAACACAGTAAAGTTTATGAAAAATACCAAACTACACAATAATATTAATTCCATATTCGTCACCCTCAGATGCCTGATAGGTTTAAAATCCAAAATATTATTGACCGTATACAGCTCACAGAACAAATTATCGTTCATGACGAAAGAGAATTTTAAAGTGTTTTATGAACAGAAAATGATTTTCAATCCGTTTTCCATAGTTTGACACTTGGTACAGACACTAATCGGCAATTACTAATTTCTGGTGCCTATTTCTTGTTACAGCAGTTAACTATATATTTGTAATACTTCATTATTTCTGAGTTCATTTAGGTATATCCCAAATTAGTCCTAGACCTCGTTTTCCTACACAAATTCTCTTTACTTTGAGATTCCCAGTTGTATTGAAAGCAAATAAGGAAGTGAATGTAAAACATACTTAGAATTTAAAATACACTTATTTTCTTCTTGCTGGATTGAGAAACATGAACATGGCCACTGAAATCCAATCGTCTGATATCCCTCCATGTAAAATACAACTTAATCAATAGGTTATGCGACAGCCAGTGTGACCTCAAAATCAATCGATACACAAGGGGAATCATAAAGTTTGCAAAAGAACAAGAAAAAATAATGTCGCTTCTCCATATTTTCTAAGTAATAAAAGTTTTATCGTAAAAAGCTGAGTTATCGTGTTAGAGGTATACTTGTCAACAGAATAACGGTATTTCTTCTTCACTTTTTTCCTCTTTCTTCGGTGTTATGTTCTCATTCGTTTGTTACTTTTACTTTTTTCTCGTTGTATAACTTTTTTTCTTTTCTTTCTCTTGTTTGATTTTGTTTTGTGATTTGTCGCTATACTGGTATTTTTGAGATGCAAGTATTTTTCTTTCTTTTCGGTTTATTTTTCGTATTTCCTTATTTTACGATTCCGGTAGGAGGGGGGGAGAACGGAAGAAGGAAGTGCAGATGATAATGTTGTTTCACAACGTTTAGATTTCAAATATGTAATTTTAAATTTTTATTTGCATCAAAAAACTCACTTTAACGGATTAATAGTTCTATATTCAATTCTTAAACCATCATTCACAAAGCTAATATTGTTTAAAATTTATTCACAAGGCTAGAAATTCAAAACAAATCCCACTTCCGAGCCAATTCATTTATGAAATAGTTCTAATAAAGAAATTTATTAAATTGCTTTACCTTATTTGTATTTTACAAATTTCACCCAACAGTCTAACGTTCTGTTTTAAAAATTATGAAACATTTCTCATATCTTGTTATTTCAAAATATATAAATATAGCCTAGCCTTTAAACATATCAAAAGAATGACCTACAACAATGTCGCAAAATTTAAATACTTGTATAATAGCAATACATTAAATAATAAAATTCCTTTATTTTACAAAATCAGCATATAATTTCCAAGATAACATTTCAGAATAAAAATTACATTCCTATTTACATCAACTTATAATATCTACAATATCATCCTAAAGACATACAGGTGCCTTACCGTCGGGCTATTTATTTGATATTTTCCCTTTAAATAAACTGTAGTCTTTTATTATTTATACATTTCCTCGTCGTGTGTCGGTTTCTAACCCTCACAAAAGAGGGGGAGGAAAGGGATGTTTATCTATTTCAGGAACTAAAGGGAATGGTATACAATGTATCAGTTTGTATATACAAAAGGTTGTACAAATTTTAGAATTTTTAAATCGATTTATTTTAAAACATGATTCTAGTTGAAGTCAATCCGATTTCAATCCGGTGAATAGGAAACTAGATCATACTCAATAATTTCAGTATGGAAGCAGAAATATTATACAAAAATACTATCAAATTTTCAAATAGGCCTAATTGCGATACTAGTAAATTGTAACAGAATTTCGGTCTGTTTTAAACCTGTATTTTTCCAGTGTGAAGCCATCTTTTCCAACACACATATCCTGTTTTACTTTCTTTGTCCTGTATTGTACTCGCTTTCCCTAGAGACCGATAAGCTGTATTGGAAAGGATGGCTTCCCGCAGGAAGAAAATACCCCTTTAAGAAACATTTTCATTTGCTTATTCAATTAATAATTCAGAATTTATTCAGGTTATCATTTGTTACAATTCCGAATACAAACAATATTATATGAATTTTAGTGGTTCGTAAATTTTAGCATTTTGTTTACTTTTAGGAACAACAGGCTCAAGATATCTGAACAACTGAAGCGACGTTGATTTGCATTATTGGATTTTCTGAAAACTATTCTCCAGATTAATAATTACGCTGAAATAAACCAACAGTATCCTAACTACATTTATTTATTGCTGGACTATAATTTTGCAAGTCTAAAATCAATAAGTTATATAAATAGTATTCGTCTGTGGAATCGCCTAGAGTACTCTATTTCCAAAATCTGATGGTCTGCAACTCAGCCAGAAAATCTGGTAATAGTGGTAAGAATAATCATGATTGGTAAAATTAATTACAAAATTATATTTATCATCCTAAAAAAATATTTGCCAATTTCTTTGTATCCAATTAAAAAACTACTCATCAATTTAATTACAACCCATTAACTAGTGAAACTTTTAATTTCCAGCAGTTCCATAATTAACCTTCGCCCATTTAATGAAGCATGTTGGGCAGTGCCCCATGACCAGCCCATGGGCGGCGATAAGATATGAGACCCTTGGCCCGGCACGAATTTCCAATTTGTTCACGCAATCCTCAGCTTTGGTGCGCATCGCTGACCAAGCGTCATGTAGTAGTGTTTTTCTGCAAGACGAAATCATCACTCGAGTAGTACATTTAGAGGAGGGTTAGATTCTCGTTTACAGAAAGGGATGTGTCGCAGAGGTTTAAAAAGGGTTACCTTTTTGTCGTCATAAATATTCTACTAAAAGTATATCTGTAAAAATGTATACAGTTTTGATGTATAGAAGGAATGTATATTCTCCACAAACGATGAACTAGTAATGGCAAGTTATGGACTACAACCATTTAATTAGTCCAGCAGATAACCCAAGTTGGTTTTTAAAAATAAGTTATGATATAGTTTTACTGCAATTTTTGTACATTCTTCTGAGGTCTTAAATTTACTGAAAAGTCAATATTGTCTATTGTGATTCTGATATTCGAAATAACACATCATAGAACAAAGCATAGAAATAAATCATAAATATTTTCAACTAGTCCAACTATTAACGTAAGTAGCCGAATAAGATTACTATTTATAATTATAAATTATAAAAAAATTATAAAAAATACAATTGCAATATTAATTTTGATAAATTCTATGGAATTTACCAAACGAGTTATTAAATGTATGTAACATTCATCACATAATAAAAAGGCTAATTCCAGTAAAAATAAACAAAGAATCTTTCAGTTTTTAACAAGTGGCTCTTAAATCTGCCATTAATTACAGTTTACACATTATTACACCATTTCTTGTTCTATATAAAAAATCTTTATCCATTTCGCAATTGCTAAAAGATTTCCCATTTTGTTAAGACTCAATTACATAACTTTGATACGCTTGCTTGGCAAAGGGAAAACAAAAATTAATTTCGCATAAAAAAAAAGAATCTGAAACGCATTTGCTTATGGAAAGAGTAAAAAATATGAACAGATTTTTAACACAGCAATAACTATGACACACTGTGTGTTTTGGATAAAGTTTCATAAGCTACAAGATTTGACAAAAATGTTCATTTGGAACTTACTTAATACAACTCTAAATTTAATTTGAATACAGCATATTGAATGAATATTATAGTTGGACTTTTAGAAAAGAGTTTGGAAGAATTTATTAAAGATTATTCTTGGAACCACAACACCCAACAATATTTCAAAAGGACAGGTCTACATGATGTTGTTAAATTTAATTTAGCATAATTTCCTACTAAATTTCCATACATTTTGTTAAAATATCAATATTTCTAGGAAAATTTTTAGTTTCACCCCCTCCCCCCGACCCCCCAATAATACTTATTTGCTACGCCCCTGCCCACTTCAGAGCCAATTCATTTATGAAATAACTCTAATAAAGAAATTTATTAAATTGCTTTCCCATGTTTGTATTTTACATATTCCACCCATGAATAACTATAAAGTCTCAGACTAACAAACGGAAATTACTAACCTATAATAAAAAAAATCACAATTCCAGTAACTACGCAGTTTTATATTTCAGGATCTTACTCCCAAAAACTCAACTCTATACAACTCGATTTGTTCTGCTCTGGTACATGTAAGCACTCCAAAATCCCTCAGAAAAAGTCTCGCTTGATTTCTTCACACAATCTAATGTATTCTGAGAAGGTCTATATGTCTAATGCTAACAACCTTTTGATAAATGCAATGTCAGAGTCGTGAACAACTCAGGTATACAAGTTAGTCAACTTTAAGATACACCGTATTGCTTTGTTGTTGGAAGATATGGTTTTATTCGACTTAATGGACTATGAAGATGTTATGCGATTTCCCTAACACGATGAAAATTTAATGGCATTGTTACAAAATCCAATTTAACACTGTAGCTTTTTTTAAGTAAGTGGAATAAATTTAAATTTTAAATAATAATTTTATGAGAACAAGTATAATGTTTTCAAAATCTTACGGACCCAAATCGGTTAACCCATCAAGGGTGTTTCTGACATTCAAACAATTGATAATCCTTTTTGACTTATTTGTTTTCCTTGACCAGCCTGCGAATTGTATAGAAAATACACATTTTGAACCACCCAAACAAGTGGTCAACAGTAGGTTTACCCGTCAATATAGTTTGAAGACATAACTAGTTTGAGTCCGTAAGATTTTGGAAGGACTACAAGTGGCTAAAACATTAGCACCTTTCCCAGAATTTGATAAAAAAAATCGCGAAAAATAAGCAATATATTTAGTAATTGACAAATTAATATAATTTTACAAATTTGGAAACACGAAAGTGAAATACAATATTGCTGTAATTTTAGTTCCGGATTAATAAATTATAATAAATAAAATGAATATATTATCGTTATCAAGATCTTATCATAAAAAGCTCCACCTTATATGCTAATTCGCTAACCACTAGACCAGAAATTCCCATATTTAATAAAACAGAATAACGTTGATTCTCAATGATGTCTCTCCACTGAATAACAAAATAAAGTTAACTCTTTTCCGAAAGCTTCTGTAATTTTTCCAAGTCATTTTTTCTGTGCATTATATATCTTTATTTTTATATAAAATTATGTAAATATGTTGTGAAAAAGGTGAGCAGCCTATGTACTGTTTGCAAATAAATATTATTATTTTATTATCATCTTTGAAGTAGAATTTTAACTCCTTTTGGAGTATTGTTTATTTTCGTTGATTGTCCTTGTTCTTGATAGTTCATTGTCCTGTAATGAGGGACAACTACAATGGCTTCCTCGTGATTTATATACTGCTACCGGATACAAGAAAATGATTGTAACTTCTTATTGATGTATATACATTATCAAACAGTGTAGTAGTGGGACGACAGCAGAATCAAGGACCTACGACAATACAATACGTTTAGAAGTCACTTGTCATCATTATCATGGGATTTACTTATTTGTATACAGCGGTATCTTAGCATTACCTGCATAATCTGGATATTTGTGAAATTTCGTACATGTCTATTCCAATTTTTTCTCTCTTTTTTTCTTTAGATTGCTGATAATATTTTTAAGAGAAATTTAAGAGAAATCCATATAGTATCATTTTATAATTTTGAACAAATAAAGTTATTATTTTAAAAAGAATGCTGCTAGTTGACATTTCCCTACCAGTTTTGTTGTGATTTTTTTAATAACAAAAAAATATCATAACACAGTAATTAGTCCCTGGAAGTCAACAATTCTTCTGAATCTGAGAAGTCAAGAGTGGATTATCGTCATTAATTCTAACATTTTGAAAGAAAAATAAAACAAAGGAAGAAAATTTTAAAGGATTCCAACGATAATTCAACTTCAGTACGTAAAGAAACACAGTAGAACATAAAAAGTTTTGATGAAAGTGGAGGAAATTCGAGTGATGAGACGAAATATAGAATAAATTCCGATAATTATAGGAGGTGGTGGAAAGGAATTAATAGTCTATAATTTATATTGACTGCACTCAACTGTGCTAATAATTCTTGGGAAAAGATATGTTTGCTAGAAATAGTCTAGTAGAACCTACATAATTTCGAGAGTTGAATTCTAATTTTCAAGTAGGAAATAAGCAATAAGGATTATCCAGAGTTTGAAGATAAAATTTAAAAAACCAAGTGGCATTCGTTCTGAACTGACGAAGTTTAGCACAAATTAAGTTACTAATTGAATTGGTAAAAAAAATAGCAAAGAAGTTATATTACCCATAAATTACAAAAACCTCAACAACTTAGTATCTCACCACCCAAAAAATAACGTCAACTCCAGTAAAATGCCGCAATCATTTCTTTCTTCATCAAGTCAAATCCATCCACGCCTGTCCTCTCATTTCTCATCACTGACATTAAACCAAACGTGATCGACCCCATTTGATGCCCTGGGGACCAATTCGACTCTCCCTAGTTGATATATCCCTTTCTTTATTATGCCCGTACTGAGTATTCACGCGCGGTAATTCAAAGACAAAAAGGAATTAATGGATCGAGAGATATTGCAGTTTATACAGTGTGTTGACAGCAGGTAGAATATGGAAGGTTCTATATGTGGTTGTTTTGTATTTCAAATTAATGGAGAAGTTTGGGTTTCAAAGTTTCAGGAAAATGGACTGGAGAGAGTGAATTCGGTTTATTGTCGAGATTTTCGTATATTCGATTTATAACTATATAATTAAGTTAAAAGTCTCGTAGTTATTCAGTTGAAATTCATTTAAAATTAGAACACAGCAGTTCATAAAACGGAAATATTTTAATGGAAAAATTATATTATTATATTTGGCTGTAATTATTCCATTTCAATTAATTAATGACTCATCCTCATACCTGTATAAGTGTAAAGAAAATAGGAAGAAATTACACGAAAGAAGGGAGATGTGGGTATACAGGCACTACGAATGCACATGACTGTACATATCATCCGAATAGGACTATCTTGAAATCAATATATCACAGTACGATAGCTTCTGCAGCATATATTATCAGGTTTTGTATTATAAAATCTATATTTATATTTGAAACGAATTCCGCAAATTTTGCAAAAACCTTTACATATCTATTGATATTGCCTATCATCGATCAATAATTTGTAAAACGTGGAAATTTCTAAATATGTAGTACATTATTTGCAGATCTTTATTATTTTATAAATCAAAAGTGATAATATACACATCTCTGACATCAGTACAAAAGCAGATCACGAAATAATTCGCAAGTTACAACTCCTTCTTTCAAAGTGAAGTCTATATCGATCTAGCAACTTGTTCTATAAATTTATTAATGCAACAATAGACCTAAAGTCATTTCAACTAAATTATTAACAACTTCTTTTCACAGTCATTTTTTACTCTTTTCCTTCTTTTTTCGACTCAATTTTTCCCCTGGCGACTTTACGCATGATTTCTTTGCTTATTCATCAAGAAAGTTGGAGAGGATTGGCTTTACCTCAAAATTCTAATGAATCAATTTTTTTTCTCTTTTTTGGTAAAATAAATATAAGCCCTGGGTATTCTTATTGGATCGAACTTTTCTTGCATTATTAGATCACTAGAAATTTACGCCCTAATTTTTTTTCTTATATAGTTTTTTTACACTCTTAAAAATAATATTAAATGTCAGATACCACAATTTTTTTAACTTCTCCAGAATTGTAAAAAATGGTGAAATAATTTTAAACGGTTTAAAACCTTATTCATATCATGAATTATAAAATGGTTATGCCTTACTGAAAATTTGAAAAAAATATTTCTATTAAATAATTATTGTGATGACAAAATGACCCTTCCATTTAGACTTTACTATAGTCCAGCGGTTTATAATAATATGACATAGCATAACAACGATTAATGTCAACTTATCAGTAATATATTTTCTGTAATCAAATCTCGTTTTCTAAGAGTTCTCTCATAGAAAATGACTTTCATAATAAATGCATACGTATATACTTTCTCTGTTATATATCTAAAGTGAAATTATGTTCGACACAGTACAGCCAAAATCTAATCATTCGTTTGTTACCATTCTATGAAAGTACTCTACTTTGTATTTTGTAACCTCGTTTGTACCCTTGGTCACCCCGGGTTGTTTACGTTTCCAAACTGACCTTCACTTTCTAAGTACAGAATATCTTATTGACAACGAAAGTGCAGATAGATCACGAAAACCATCAATAATGACCCAATATTTCCTTTTTAGAGTATTCAACCCAATATTTCATTTTTAGAGTACTCATCCTGCTAATTTTCAATATTGATTTTACTTTTATTATGAACTGAATTCGGTCAAATAAAATATAAAAACTTGAATAAAACCTTTACTTAAAAAAATATAAGTTTCAAGTTGATAACGATAATTTCGAGAGTATATTATACAGTGTGTAGTAGATGAAAACACAAAATTGTCGCCTTCTCTGTATTATTATAATTTATTGGCAACCAGTCTCGCTACGCAGTAGCATCCTCAAGCCCTATAATATATACAAAGAAAGCTACAAATTTTGTGCTTTCATAAGTTTTAAGCTAGGTCCAATCAAAACACGGTGAAAATTATTTTATTACCAAAATATGCGTATTTATAATAAATATTAATTTCGTCGTCTTCGACAATGAAATTAATTACCGTTGAATATACATTTTATCTGAATACCCGACAGTTCACCAAACTTAAACCTAAAATAGGGCATTGGCATTAACCTCAAACAAAATAATTGACTTACCAAAATATATCACTAACTCATCCTATGTCAATACCGTGCATCTTATAAATTATGAATGAAATGAAATTTAAAATGAATAAATATTTTAAAATACTATTTTTTATAACTTCAAAGTATATTACGTCAAATCCCTTACGTGCATATTCAATGTAATTTTTCAACCTGTAATTTACCTTAAAATAGAGTAATGGATCTATTTTTTGCATAATAATGCCGTTTGTTTATACACTTGAATGGAATCAATAGTATAAATTTGATTGGTGAAAAAGATAGAACCGTCACGCACTATTTTACGAGGAATTCTGCATAAATTGGGGACTCGATTGTCACAGAAGTAGGGAGTTCAGAACTTTTCCAATTTCATTTTATATTATTTAGATACGTAATATTCAATACGTTTGAATTTTAAAATTATTATTATAAAAATAATGTTTGAATTTCAATTTTGAGTATTGGAAATTTATCAAGAACACTACTAAAAGGCAAATCGGAAATGATCTTGAGTTTGGAAAAGAAGTTTCTTCCAAATGAACATGGAAATATTACATTTGTCTTTATTGTTTTGGTTATAAATTATATAAAATACAGGAGGTTATATATAAGTACAAAATATAATTATATATATTCGGATAATAACACAACATTAATTTAATATTATACTAGTATTTCAATTGTATTAAAAGGTTCCCAACGTCAAAGAAAAGATAGATAGTGATTTTTAAAGATTTATAGGATTCTTGATTCTATACTTGGCAAATCCATAAATTTATTGTATATTATTTGTACTAGTAAAATAAATTTATATTAATAACTGTATTACTGTACTTGCATATCCGTATTACACTGTAAATATATAACATACGATTTACTTTTACATTCCATGAAATTACCCTCTCAAAAATCACATTGATTACAACTTACAGTAAACAGTAAATTTTCTTCAGTAAACTTACTTATCAGTAGACGTATTATATGAGATTAAGGTAGTAACTATAGTAAGTCAAGTGTCTAGGGCGTATAGACGAAACACCTAATATTAGGTACTAACTTAGTATTTTGTTTATGGTCTAGGGAACTAGAATATTTCATATAATATATCAATTATCAATACAAGGTTCTCATCAACAGAAAACGTTGGGTTTTTAAGTACACATACTTCCGAAATTAGAACTGATTAATGAATAAAAGTTTCAGAAAATACAAAATCATTATTACAAATAAATTTATATAAAGTTCAGTTCCAGCAATGTATAATTTCCGTCACTTTTTAATCCTGTACAATTCCGTCACTTTCTAATCCTGGGTCGACAAAAGACGGGCTTTTCCCAAATCCTGTCTACATTCTAAACGGATTATTTTGGATCCCAATTCTTACTGCCGCAGGGTATAGTCAAATCCCAAGGGAATTCAATATTTATGTTGACTGTTGTTTATTATATTCTACAACACTGTTTGACACAAGTTCGCCAAAAATCGTAAGTCAGTGCGATCGTCTGTTATATTACTGCAATATCTGTAGATCCAAATACGACTGTATTGAGCTTAGAGAATTTTATTTCTTATTGATGATCCGTCTAAAATGTAAATATTATTCCACTTGTGTTTGTATTACATTTACATTATACTGTATTTTTATACGTGTTCGAATTAAAACAATGTTGTCATTGCGGTGATTTCATTTTACTATATATTGATATAGATATGAAAAGTCAATATGGATATAATAATAATTATATATAAATTGTATTTCTGTCATTTTACAGAGAGTAGTTAAAGTACTGATAATCTTGCGCATTTTTCTATTACACCATATTTAATATGTGTAATATAATATTCACATAGTTTTTTATGTTTCATTCCTACATTTCACTCCTATATAATGACTGCTACCATCAGCATAATTGAATACTCTCTTCTTTTATTACTGCTTAAACATCAGCTAAATGCATCAGCATTTTCAACGAAATCAAATCTCTTCCTGATCTTACTTCAGTTCAGCAAACCTCTCGAAAAATCTGTGAAGACTGATGTAATGTAAATATATGCTCTTCAACAGCCAGATTAGATTACTTAGTAGTAGTCAGATAAGCAGGTAATTGCAAGCCCCCACAAATAAGGCACCTTATTTATTGTATCAGGTTATTCGCTTCTTTGCAATGGGAAAAGACGAATGAACTCTTGTAAAAAAGTTCACACCAGTGTTTCTCAAGAGATGTAAATTGGACATGTACACAACAGACAAGTCAAATAAAAAATCAATGTAAAGATCGTTTTATAAAGGCCATCTGGTTATTGAATTATTAAGAGTGTCGATGAAAAACAAATATTAAGATATTAATTCAATTATTAATGTACATTGAATATAATCTTAGTTTAGAACGTAGTGTAACAGCAATCGAACTGTACCCTGTCTCTTCAGTTATCCAGGAAAGATTGATATGGAATGGAGAGTAATGTCACCTGGTCTGTTCCTTTATATTCAGTATAAAATATTTGATAGTTTTAATAATAAGCAATGTCATATGAGATTCCTTGTCTTTGGTAGCATTCTTAACAATAATATAATTGAAATAATATAATCGCACAACATCAAATACAAAGCATTAATAATAATTACTTTCGAAGATTTGTATATTAACGAGTACATTATGAGCTGAATCAATTATCATGTTTGGCAGTTATCGTATAATTTGAGATACATTTAATGGTTCTAAATGACAGCACATTAAAATATATATATATATATAATTTACTTTATACTACTCTTGACTCGGAGATGCTTAATTCTATATTGTATATTTCCTTTTGCAAATAAGCATTCTCATGAACTATAGCTGTACAGTAATTTAAATTGTGTAATAAATCCGTACTTCCGACTTTTAGTATGAAAACAAGTCGTTTTGTACTAAGTGTTAAAGTGTCAATACACCCAGCCTTTTATAATTTATAAATGGCATCCGGTCATCGGACAAACGGTGCTTTTTAACCTTTAAAATAGATGATACAATAAAATGTTTTCGCTTCCGCGATCGCCGGAGTGTTTATATAAACAGACAATTCCGGTCTTTTGAAATTTACGCGTGTTGTTTATTACAACGGGTATTAAAATTTCTATAAGATTTCGTTTGTCAGTCGTTATCTTATTTATATAAACGAAAAAGGTCGTTTGCGCATCACAAGATTAGACTTTAAACTCAAGTTATCTTCAGTTATATTCCTAACATGCGCTGCAAATATCGACGAGTATTGCATTAAAATTGAAAAGGCGGGAATGAATCGGTACTTTGTTTACCAAAGATATTTTCATTAGAAGTATATATGAAAAACTTGTGTCTAACCTACGAACTAGTCAAGCGTTACCGACACGCTATGGTGCATACAATTGTTCCGTCACAAAAAACGGACAGCGAAGTACACCGAAAATTTAGATGGGCCACCACCATTGCGGGGAAAAGAGCCAAGGTGACAAGTATTCTCTCATTGACACACTATAAATCTTCACTTACCTGGACTTGTTTGCCAGCTTAAACCTCCTATGAACATTTTACTGCAAGAGAAATAGAAAATCATAATTAATTTTACCTTGTGGAATGATTCACGAAACGAAGAAAAAATATAGCGTAAACTTTCAAGTATAGTTTTATTTTATCAAACAAAGTTTGCCTCAAGCAAAACACGTTTTTTTCGTGCAGTCACGACTTCCTTTTTTTTCGGGTGTGCTTGCTATATGTCTGAAGAAAAGACAAAGACGATGAGACTTACCCGGGGTCGTTCGGGACTTCAGCTGCAGGACCGGTACCGTTATCTTGATTTTGCGGCTCCATGACGTCACGTTATAAACGAACACAGAGGGGAAAGAATAAGGGGATGAAAGAAACTTTAAAAAAAGGGCCTACCAACGATTACAAACTACTAACACTACTAAAACAGCGGAAGTAAAAAATGGCAGAGACCACTCCGCCGCACTGCGCTCACTAAACTAAGCGCGCGTACAGACCTTCTCCGGACCACAAAGGATTTTTTGGGAGGAGCTTCTAAGGCAATGCGAGGACGTCATTGGCTAAGAGCACCATTGACGTCAAGGTAACAACAGACGATTGCGCCAGATGAACAAGCGTCGCCATCTCTTGTATCGAAAAGAAACTACTAGTTCATTCGCTGCCGAACGTGGAGCTACGAATCAACGAACACAAACAAAAAAACTGCGTATTAGCACCAAACATCGAAATATCGCACCTAAATGCTTTATTACATAATAAATATCCAGAATAACCCATGAAAAGTATCAAAACATCCCAAATTCTAACAACAACCCTCCAAAACTCCCGTAAATCCGTCAATACGAAATTCAACTATGGCAACCTCCTGCGATATTTTACGTTCCTGACAAAATCATCTCCCGGGAGACACTTGCCCACCTTCTTTGTGGTTTGGTTCTACTCCGCCTCTTCCATACAGGATCTAATCACGAGAAAAACAGGTACCACACCAAATAATTTTTGTAAAGAAAAATAATCGTATGCCATACTATAATTGAAATAATATAGATAACCATGTTTGGTTTAGAGGTTTTGAAAAATTAGAATTCTGAATAAAAACGAATATATGCTCATCATATCTTGAACAGTTGAAAACAGCATAGTCTGTACAAATGTATGTTTCTATTATTGCTCAAACTAGTCATCTCTAACATTAAGATTGTTTGATATTATCAAGAGTATATTTTTTATGAGAATAATATATTTTAATAGATTAAGATCAGAGTATATAATTATTATTTTATAAAATTGTGTTAAAATAACAGTTAATGTAAAAATAATAGACTACACTTATAAGTAAACGTCGATAATAACACTAATTGAGAAGTAATGACTAATGACATGCATAATCAGCTGTAGTATACGAAGTATAATATATGACATTATTTCTTTTCTTGAACAATAATCTAATGTATACTTAATTTTAGCTTTGTTTTCGCTTTTCGCAAAATATATACTGTCCCCGCTCGGACCAGGGATCTATATAGTCATCAAAGAGGTCTAATACGGAATGGTCATTAAGTTGTATATGTTTTCTGTGTTATAATAATTATTATGTTAAATTATCAAAGACAGATTGATATGGAATGGACAGTAATGTCACCTGGTCTGTTCCTTTATATTCATTATAAAGTATTTGATATTTTTAATAATATCAATGTCATATGAGATTCCTTGTCTTTGGTAGCATTCTTAACAATAATATAATTGTAATAATATAATCGCACAACATCAAATACAATGCATTAATAATAATTATTTTCGAAGATTTGTATGTTAAATATACGTAAGTAGTTTAGTTGCAAAACCAATACGTCCAATAAACTCAAAATTTTACTTCGTCAAATATCAAAATAAGTATAATGATTTATTTCATGCAAATAAAATAACTTTAAAAGCCTTAAACCTGTATTTTTTCTAGCGGGAAGCCATCTTTTACAACACACATAAGCCGTTTTACTTTCTTTGTTCTCTATTCTACTCGCTTTCCCTAGAGACCGTTAAGCTGTGTTGAAAAAAATGGCTTCCCGCTGGAAAAAATACCCCTTTAACTGCAAGATATTAATTTATATAGTTTCAGCATCCTAGAGTCAAGGCTTATATAAAGAAGTTCTATTTCGTTGATTCGTTCAGGATGCTAACGATGATTTGTTTTATTTCAACTTAATATTGGACAGCACATAGGCAATATACAAAACTATATATTTATTTATTTTTAAAATATATATACATAAAAAAAATATTTCACTAAAAATACGAATCTTAAAAAACACCTTAAAAATGTCATAATATAACTTGATTTTGTGATGTATTTCACTTTTAACATCAAAACTCAATACAATCATCATATTATTAACAACAAAAATAATATCCACTATAATGAAACAATAACGATTTGTGCACTATTCCACACCGTTAAAAGGGTGAGGGGGGAATATGTACTACTCTCCACATTGACGGCAGATGTTCATATTGCCGTCATTGACCCTCCTCCTATTCTCTGTTGAAATCCTGTTTAGTCGTGCCAATCGAAGAGCGACGGTAGAAAAGTGATATGCTGACGGTAGAGAGCGACGACGACGGTGAAAGAGAGAGTTGCTTCGATGTCGAAGAGATTAGGGCGAGTAGAGTTTATAAGAATATTATTATTTGAATAATATAGTGTTCATCATGATATCGATTTATTTCCATATATTGATGTGCTTCATATTTAAACAAAAATTGGTCTTATCATTTAACCAAGCTGATCAGTAAAATAAGAACTCAGTTCAAAGGTGCTTTTTATCATGAAGGTTATCTGTTAATTCAATATCCGTACATCATTTGTGACTATTGTAATTTAAAAGAACAGAAAAATTTGTATCACATTGTAAATAATTGTCTATTGTTCAAATGTGGAAGGAAGAAATATATAAACTTTATCGAAGAAAACAATTATAATTATTACAGATTTTTTTTATTTCGAATGTAATTATTCATCTATATACAAGCTCTGTACAAATATTTAAACTATGTAAAATGTATGGTTCAGCTAATGTCATAAATAAATATAAATTCAATCATTTTTTTCATATTATTACTTTTCATATCTTAATATTGAATTAGGTAAAAATAACTTTATGTTATATACATGTGAGATAAATAAAATTATTATTATTATTATTTTCATTGATAGAAGTTGAGTGTAGTTGAGATTTATGTTCATATAACGGAGTTTTGGGTAGATACATTACAATTCATTTTTGTGACTAATATAAAAATTATTACTATAATTATAACATTGACAATATACTCTTATAAATAATAACTATTATATCTGAGAGAAAAAGAACTGTAACGTATAGCTTCTAATCTCCTTGATAATGTATTTTGGAATGAAAATCTGCCTTAGTTATTTTCGTAATTTATTTCCTACCGACAGGGATTTCAAAATTTTTAAATTCTTAATCAGGACTGTATGAAAATGTTGAAATCCAATTACATTAAACAAACTATTTCTTAGAAGAGTAAGTTAGTGAATAGGCTCTTTCAAATTTCATTTAGAGGGCTCCTTAGAATACAATTATCTTTGAAAAATCTAGAACTGGTCTCAGCTGTTATAAATTCCTTAATTTTCTTTAAAATGTGCCCAATTACACGCTCATTTTATTCCGGTGAATTTTCACTGAAAATGCAGTGTTTCCTTCAGTGTGTTTTGCAGTCCCCAAATTCCGGTCAACTTCACCGGAAAAATACGGTACTTTCACATTCACCGAAAAAACAGTGAACGAAAATATCTGAGGTAAATAAAAAAAGTTTTGAGAGGACGTAGACTGAAATTTCAAAGTCGTTAACCTTAATTCTATCTCAAATTTTTCAATTCTAGTTTTTTTTTTTTTTACGGATAACCCATAACTCTATAGTGAAAATTCGTATTCTACTCAATACACAAGTTCACATTGTAGATCGCTTTTTTATTCTTCACTGATTTTTGCATTATATAAAATTATTCTCTATCTCCTACCCTGATTTAAAAGGGAATATTGCACAAATTTGAATTTGTTGATTTTAGAATTCAAAAATAAACAGTCTGGAAGTTGATCCCACCCATGAAAGATCGTGTTTCATTTAGGCATTTTTAGAATTCTTTCATTGGTTCTATTTTTCGTTCCATTTCTGCCCTACTTGAAATATTACAGTTTTGGGTAATTGCCTTGCTTTAAGAGCGGCATATAATATATAGTCTATGCGCATAGATGTTAAAATTATTATTTGATAATAATTGGAACGTAGAGGACTTGCAATTTAAGGAGGTAAGAGTTTCGAACATTGTTCTATTTTCTCTCTTTATTGTTGGTTTCTCACTGATGGTATCACCTAGCTCACGTTAATTCAGTTAATTCAGACAATGAGATGTTGTATTATTGTTCGCATTAAAATATATTTTGTTTCGCTTTAAAGATAATTAAAATTCCGAAGAGTAAGCTAAAGAAAACAGTCCTAGACCTCCGAGACCACCATTCGCTTATCGCTCGGCCACTCTTCCAGAGGCATCTCAAAACTTCTATTTATCTCCTTAAAGTCACCTTCAATAAGTTCACCTTTAATATAAATAAATATATATTTTCTCCATATAACATTACCTAAATTTACGTTTCATTTATAACAACAGTATCATTATGATTTTACCTCGTTATGTATAAATACTGTATTAAAGGCAAAGTGTTATTTTCTTCACTTTTTAAAAAGAGAATACAAGAATTGACTGCAGGGAGATGAACTTTCGATATTGCAATTGACGAAATAGTCAAGTGGTATAAAAGTAGACGATTTAACTGAAAAGCAATGTTCATTTCTCGCGCTCTTTCTAAGGTCCTTTGATTGGCTGATCTTGCCAGCTCCTTTCATGTTATACAATCCTCACTCGAAAGGTCGTAGATGCGGCAACTTTACCACCAGAATAGGTCCTTTTTACCACTTCCATCGTAAATCGATCCTCGCGACACTTGGCGAGGTTTTCTCAAACTAATTCTACTCAAGAAAATTCGAATTTTGAATGTTTTTGACTGTAACAGTGGGTGAGACGAACTTTTTCGTAAACAAAGATATTTGTGTGATGTAAAATGTAAAATAAAACATGAATATTTCAGTAGATAAAATTTAATACAATAAAATAAATTCTATTGATGTTTTTCTGATGATCTACTCCTTCTTCGTTTTCGAGTCCTGTCGAAAGAAGCCGTTATTTCGACCATTTTCCGACTACCATTCCGTCCAAAAACATCCATATTCTCGAACGGGATCGAAATCCAAAATGGTCACCAAATAATGACAAAGGTTTCTTTGCGTTAAATTTGTAATGAAAATTAAAAAAGGTAGTTTGCTAAATTCATTGCAAGCGAAAAAATCGACACAGAAAGAAATGTAAAAAATATGTTTAAAATATTACTAAAATGTAATTAATAATATTGTAATAGTACAATACGCGATAATTAGCAACCGATATACGCAGCGAAAATCCTATATTACGCAGAGTAAACAAAATATTCTGAATAACAACTTATTTCCTACATTTGCAATTCAAGGCCGCTCTAAATAATAGGAAAACTGGTATAACCATTTTTAACTAAATAGTATAAAGAAAAAAAAAATGTTTCGAAAATTAATGAGAAGTCGACAGAAATTGGAATGGAGTTACGAGGTTTTGACTTGAGTCGATCGGGGCGATTCCGTTCGTCAGGGAGACGTAAGTGCAACTTCTTTGACAGGATTGCAAAATAGTATAGAAGTTTTCAATTGCATTTCTTCAGTTCGTATGTACACAGATTTTAAGAGCAACTGAGGTACTTTAAGCATATTTAAGTGACAGAAAACACAATTCTCTTTGATTATCTATCATTTTAAACTTGCATAATTGATTATTTGGCAGGTTAGTAAGTAATTATAAAGAATAAAGTGTTCCTTGTTTCTGTAGTACAAATGTTTGGTATTAACATAGGCGTAATAAAGCTTAGTAGTCTATAATGTTAGCCTAGTAAGTGGCATGAAAAAAGATAGTAATATTCGGTGTAGTTAGTTTCAAAGATTCTCCACAAATAGAAAGAATACTACTTGGAGTAAAGACAGTAAATGAGATAACATAACCATAAAAATGTTAATATTATTTATCAGAATTTCACCTCAACAAACACAGCATTGCCTACTTTACAGGGTGCAAGAGTAAACAAATCTACCTGCTACGTTATTCTATGCTCCTGACAGCTCCCATGGACTTAGCACCTTTTAAAGAACAAAACACGTACTTTCTGGGGATTTGAAAAATACGTTTCAAAGGGAATAAAAGGGCCTTTTGAGAAATGAATGAATTACTTTTTTGGACCGGAGGAAAGCTGTGCATTTTAGTGAGGGATGTACCCTCTAAATAAAATGACCACTGGTCAAGTACCGAGGGGATATGCGTTCGAGCGCGCTTGCTCCATGCCTTCACATATAGAACATGTGAAACCGCTCGATATACTCCAACTTTATTTTCCCTTTGCTTAAAATATCAGGTACTTTATATGATTTTGAATTGTTTTAAAGTGTTTGATACTTTTTATAACTAGGAGTTATGTCAAATTTCAGATTTGTGGAATAGTAGTTTTAGGGAAGTCGTGATCTTATTCTTAGATCTTCCAAATTATTCAGATCATTTTCCGTCTTCAACTATACAAAGAGGTCGATGTGTATTCTGTCACTGTGTGGGTGTTTCAAAACATTATTACATAAAAATGTTGCCACAATAGAAATACGTAGCATTTTATGACTATCCATGGCATAATTGTCCTATTATAATTGTGATAACAGCAGTAAGATATATTAACGCACTTTAGGAACTTAATATGATCAAAGAATTTCTTATATAGAAATTCATGCATCTTCAAACAATACTATACGGTGTTTGAAAGAATTTAGTTTTCTGCATATAACCAATATCAAATATAACAAAATGTAATCAATTTACAAATAGAATGATATAATATGAACAATGACTTCTTTTCTGGATGCAAGCTACTAGTGGATAAAGAACAGCACGACGACTAAAGATATTGTATATAGCAGGTAATATGTCTATCATTCAGATACGTTATTGTTGAGTTGAGGAGAGGAGAGAAAACATCTTAAATTTCAATTTCATTCATAGGAAATTTTGGGAAATATCGCTTTAAATATCAAATGTTGTTATATTGTCCTGAATATTATACAGGATCATTCCGACCACATGATTTGTCTGCTGGTTTGGTACCCTTGATAATAACCTTTTTTAATATGTTCTATTAGTATAAATGAAATGTTTTAACTGACTACTTTACATTGGAAAAATAAATTAAGAACAAGAATTAATTAAGAACAAAAGCAGTCAGTTAAAACATTTCATTTATAATATAGTCCTTTGCAAAGCTTTTAATAATTTAATAATATTACGCACAGTCGACGCTGTTAAGAAGTAAATAGTTCAGTGTTGTTTAGTATGTGCAATTTGATTGCTTCTATTTGACGAGTAACTATTATGTAAATTAAGAATGAGAAATATTCATCCGATTCAATAGCTCAGTTGGTAGAGCACGGTCCTGGATAGACCGAGGTCGTGGGTTCGAGTCCCACTTGAGTCGAAAT
>JAQIWE010000574.1:0-21042 GCA_034698565.1 Campodea plusiochaeta | reverse complement strand
AAATAACTTCCACCAGTGCAGAGTTGGGCGTATTATTTTGAATAGTATATTTACCTCTGCTTCCATTTTACAAGATATTAGTCGTCATAATACAATGTAACCGAAAATCGGATTTATTCAGAAAATCTACGCCAATTCTGATATTGCCCCAATCTTCAGCAATGTATATATATATCACATCTCAGCATACTCCTCGATCCTCTTTAAAAGAATCGAGGGCATATTCTAAAACCAGCAAATCCTAAAATCACCGGTCCATCAAAAACCTAAAATTCCATCCTGATTACGTCAAAGTCGCCCATCAATCATCATTTATCCCCACCTATTTTTCCCCATCTCTAAACTCAGTTGTTGTGTGTTCTTTTCATGGACCTATTCTTCCTGCATACAATAGGAACAATAAGAAGTATAGACTGTGAAAAGGTTATCAACAACTCGGGCCTTTTTATCAACAAGTGGGACCTTTTTGTTGGAGGTTTTTAAAATGTGGGGGGATTCAAATATTGATACGTTCACAACCCTCCCTTTTATCGTGGGCGCCCCACTGTGGGTTATTGAGAGATAAAAGGATTTTTTGGGAAGGAGTTTATTTTGGGGGTTTGATTTTGGTATTTAATGTAATTGGGTCAGATTTGTTTATTTCGAGATTAATGAAATTTAATGTTTTCTTGTTACTAAACAATTTTTTTTTTGCTATTAGGTTTTTCAGTCATTTTTCCATGAAATTTAAAATCTTGTTAAAGTATTATAAATAAAAGAATTTCTCATAGCAATTTCTTTAAATCTGAGTAATTGTACTTCACTTTGAAAATGAAATTGTGAAATTTTCTTATCATAGTAAATAAAACCATGCGAAATTATGTTATTCTTTACTGAGAATAGTATAATTATATTTTTTTATGAGTATATAAAAGTACTAAATGGGTAATATCATTACTTAAACAAGGGATGAAGTATATGGTAGAACTGTTCTATAAATTCAAAGATTATAAATTTATATTTAATAATAATAATTCAATTTTATGTTGTCATCTCAAACACTAAACCAATTTCTTTCCTTTATTTCTAGGAGGTTCGTACATCCCTCAACATGTGTTAAGTCAAGATATCTGGTTGAAAGCAGCTACGATTGCTGTACCAATCTGCGGAGTCTTCATTTTAACGTTACTCGTAATCCTCGCAGTTAGAATGCTACGTAAGGATAATAAAAGACACCAAAAAGCACTCGATGTTAGAAGACAGAGGCATTTAAAATCGCACGAATTACTCCTAAATAAAACGGAGCCGTATTACCACCATGATCCGTGTACAGGTATAACTGTTGTACCGGCGGTACACGACGGTTACCGGTGCAAGTTAAATGTCAACCAATCAGGGGTGGACAAACAGACGAACGTTTACCATGACGTTAATGTCGCCCTCGCGGCTGAAAAAGCTACCAAGTCAAAAATAGACAATACGAATATTGTAAATAATAATCACTCGCCATCCTCGAGTTATAAAACTGTTGTGCTATGGGGGAAATCGTCAGAAGGGAATCCTGGGAATTTACTATAGCCCCTAAATACGTAAATCTCACCATTAAAAAACAAGCTGTGTTATTATTTTTATTTTATTATTAGTTACAGAAACTTCTGTCATTTATGTCCAGGGTTATTTACAGGGTTGCAAGTTATTTGAACTTTAAGAAAATTAAAGTGTCCAAATGAAAGTTTTTTTTTCTCAAATTTTTATATTATAAACTATACTCTGTATTCCATCATAAGAACTCTAACCATTTAACCCATCAAGGGTGTTTCTGACAACCGCCGACTGATAATCCCTTGTTAGTCTGTTTAAATTCTTTGACTTTCTTGCGATTTGTATTGAAAATAGAGAATTTGAACCATCCAAACAAGTGGACAACAATGAGTTTACTGTCAAAACAACTTTGAAGAGTTAATCGATTTAGGTCCTTAAGATTTAGAAAATTGTATAGGTAACGTTTAATACATTATAATTATATTAGAAGCATTGCAAGTTATTTACTATTTAATTTAAAGAAAATTGGGCAAATCTTACAAGTTAATTTTAAATATCAAAGGTTATTATATTATACAGAATATTAGAGAACCATAGGATTCAACAGTCAGGTGGTTTCTTACCCTTGATCCCACAAACGGGGGACTGCCTTCACCTGTATAGGAAAGAGTGCACATTATATTGAAGTATTGTGAATAAATTACTGTCAACACTTTAATATAATGTATTATTAATTGTAATTGCGTGTAGTTGCTTCTATAGGATATAGTAGGCCTAGTTGGTTAATATCTAAATAATAATATCTATAATATTAACACTGAATATCATTAATAAAATCCAACCATACAGTCAAACCCATCCATTGAGTTAAATACTCGTTTAACTCTCTTTTATATTTTTTATACAGTTATATTAACTTTGTAAGCTTGGTTGCATTTTTACAACATAATTTGTTAAATTAGGAGTACCATCGCTTCACAAGGAGAAAATTTAGTAATTATCATTTTAATGTTAATTAATTATCTTTTCTATCAACGAATATAAATCCTCAGGATTGCAAGGAATAATATTAAGACTTTGACTCATTTATCTGGTTTTTATTATGATATATTTAAATTTTTACACTCATAAATATTGGTTTCTTATTTCTTGACTTTTCTTTAAAAAACCATTTTGCATCCAGGTAATGCCAATTAAATAACCTGCAAATACTTTTCTTTTCAATCTAAAGATTTATCGTTTACAACTAGAACTAACATTTTAAAAACAAACTTAATTCATATAAAAAATTACCGCTTTGTTAAGCATTGCTAGTTTCCTATTTCAGTTTTAAAAGATCTTTGATAACAAGATAATACTATTGTAAAAGCTTTTGATAGGACTTCAAAAGCGTCCTCGAAAAACATAATTTATTTCTCATTTTGTTTTAAGAAATAGTTTGTGAAAATGTTTTTTTCCCTTCATATTGACCGTTTTACTACTGTTGTTATAAGTATAATTTTTATTTTATACATTTTAACGGCATAGTACGATAATATAGCACTTAAATACTACTAAATATAACACTTAAAAATACTTAAATACTATCAATACACTTAATACTACTTTAATAGACTACGATACACACTTCCATTTATAATACCAAATAGCAAAAATAAGCTACAAAGCAATAAATTGTATAATACTTAGAGCACAGGTACGTCTTAATTAATTATCTAGAGAAACTAAACAAAATATTCATGAATTACTAACCGCTACACTACTACAATTTTTTTTTTGCCACATCAAACATAAAATCAGCTCATATATTCCTATAAATTATCACAATGTAGCATAGGCAATCCTATTTTGTTAAAACATACTGTACAAAATTATATTTTGAAAAAATCAACTATATACTTTGTAAGAATTTAATGAATTTGCCCTTATATTTTGATATTGGTGCTAACAGATTACCTTTTATTATGTCTCTATCTTTTATCTTTTAATTGTATTAATTTTGTAATATATCACAAAACTGTAATTGGGCTCATGCTTGTTGTTCTGGAAAGATCAAATAAATAAATAATTTTATTTCTCCTGATAGATCTTGAAAGAAAACTCAATTAAAATGGAACAATCCATATAACCAATAAGCCTTTACGGTGAAGGGCAAAATAGTGTAATCCTTATGGGGAAAAGAAGAAAAACTGTGATAATTCAAGTAATTTTGTGAAAATTCAACAAATACCCCTTGAAATGGAAACTTCAGATGTTTTTTCATAAATCTGAAGTGATAATTTTTTTTTACTATTCTTACCTGATTCACAATTTAACTGCAAAGTTACCAAAGTCACTGTTTTTCAAAATGCAATGTTGCAACATCTTAAAAAATAATAACTTTCATCAGTTGATTTATTTTCTTATGTTTAGAATTGTGGATCAATATTCTTTTAGTTTTTATATTTTCATGAACAGTGATAATTTCAGTAACTTCTAAACATAAGTAAATTATTAATTTCAGTACAAACAAGAAGCTTGGCAACACTGTGCTCTGACTTGCTGACTTTACAGGTCAATTACTATGTGAAGGAAACTTTTTGAATTTTGTTTACTGGCTCCAAATATTGTCAAAACACCTGAACTTTCATTTAATAAAAAGTAGTCTGAATGATAAATATTTTTTAGAGCCATTTTTCTCCGTTTCCCCATGAAGTTTTTGTCCTCCACAGTAAAGGCTTATTATGTATCTGTGATATATCATTAAAATGTGAAAGTATATTTAAAGTGAAAATATATAAAAAGTGACTTATATACCTGGTGATTATTACACATACCTTTCGTGTACGTATCATGTTCACAAAAGGCATTCTTTCCAGAAAGTTTTGTATTTATTCATATGACAGGTGGTTCATAAAACTGATAAAAGTGAATTTTTGAAAAGGTTTCCACAGTATTATCCTATAAAATGCTTGATAAAAAACCTGTATTTTTATTTAAGCATTGTTATACTGTATTTTTTTGTTCTTGAATAACTTCGGTCTTCTGACATCTTTTGGAGATAACTTCTGAAAGAAAAGGTGAGTAAAATACTAGAATTATTGTATGACTGACACATTGAGAATCCATTATAAACTTTGCCAGAACTACATGAGCTGTATTTGAATTTATGTACAATACTGCTGTAAGTGCAGAAATGAAAAAGTAATTCTTTGTTATGTCAATTGAGTTATTAAAGAAAAATAAAGAAATAGCAATAATGGATTTGATTGCGTTCTCCTAAATCACTGCTGTGTTCAGATACTGGAATTATTTACGTGATTATAATTATGATCAATTTTACAATATTACTTTCTATTATATACAAGCCTTCGCTTCTAAGAAGTTTCAAGCTATGGTATTCCATCCAAAACATGCATTGCAAAGCATGCTAATGCATTGTCTTAAGTCATACTGTTGTCTATAATATACGAACTACTATACATTGCTCGTAAAA
The DNA here is from genome assembly GCA_034698565.1 of Campodea plusiochaeta. Classification (NCBI taxonomy): domain Eukaryota; kingdom Metazoa; phylum Arthropoda; class Diplura; order Rhabdura; family Campodeidae; genus Campodea; species Campodea plusiochaeta. The sequence continues at coordinate 16,046 of JAQIWE010000574.1, read as the reverse complement.
TATACAGTATGTAGGAAACTAAATCATCTGATGACAAGAATTCATGAAAATAGAAACTATAACTAAAGAAATGTCAGACAAAGAGAAGTTTGTTGCAATCTCACAGTATGCATGGAAAAATAACTACTTTTTTAATACATTGGAAAGGAATCTCAGTAGTTCAATGGGTTAACTTCTGGAAATAACCAAATATTCGAAAGTCAATACAAATAATGATAATGAAAAACACTTCCATGATTGATTGGTTCATATAATGTTAAATAGTTATAAAGCTTTTTTATATTGCAGATTAAATAATGTTTTTTTTTATTTTTATTCCGTTGCACAGATAACTTTTCATAGAACATGAATCAACCCACTTCTTCCATTTTTTTTTTATTTTTTTTTTTTATTTTTGAAGAAGGAAATTCAAAACCTAGTTCAGTTTTGACTGCTTTATAATTTATCCTAACTAACGGAAATTTTTGGCCACTTCTCCTCCAACAAGTGTAGGAGCAAGTTAGCGGCATATAAATTAGAATTTTTTTAAATACAAATGAAAAATTCGAAACTTATCTCTGGTTTTACTATGGAACATTTTTAATTTGATATTGCTGTTATAATCCTGAAAATATGCTGGTTAAAATCCGTCTAGTGGTTCCAGAGAAAATCAACATATAAAATGGAAATTAAAAAAGAAAATTTTCAAATCTTGATTATACCCTTCTCGTAAACATAAGAGCTACTTCTCGTTAGCACAGTTTGACAGTTCTAATACCCTAACAAAAGGACGGACAAAAACATCACCGTAGTTTACTATAGGCCACTTCAGCGGAAATCATATGGGTGCAGCCATATTGGAAAAGGTCCAGGTAGCTTAAATTTAAACAGCACAAGAACTGAAGAACAACGGTAAAGTAGTGCAATTAATTTTTAAACCGAAACAATGGATATCTATCATAATTATCTTCAATTTAAAGCATAAAACTCTCTTAAAATCGAAATTAATTTTTGATTGATTGATTGATTTGTATTATTGGACGTTATGGATTATTTCTTTTCACTCCGTTACAGTTGTTGCTTTAGTTGTGAAATATTTCGATTATGTTCTGTTTATGATTTTAATAGATTTCAGAAAACGTATTGTTGCTGAACATACACTGTTAAGCTTACCCCTTGGGACTGATATTCCACCAAGTAAATTTCCGATATTCAATTCAATTTTTTATTTTGCAAAGAGAACTTCTATGTTTTTACCAGCTTCTGTATACTTGGGGCACAGTAAAAGAACATGTGTAATATCTTCATTGGTAAAGCACTGTGGGCATGTTGGAAAATTAAGTTTGAGGATTCTGTGTAGATTTTCGTCCAATTTAGTGTGCACTAAGCGTAAACTACTTCAAGAAGTTTGAAGTTGTCTAGGAAAGTATTGTATATATGATTTCATTAGGTGAGGTTGAATTTGATAATAACGCTTTCCTTTACCTTGTGATATTTTATCAAATATCAATTGCCATTCCGTACAAATTTGTTGTTGCAGGAAAGTTGATTTTAAAGGTCCATTATTTCCAACGCAGATTAACGGTCCCTTGGAAATCGAGTACAATAGAGAAGAAAGAAAGTGAAACGGAACTTGTGTGTGGGAAAACGGGACCACCCGCTGAAAAACACTACACGTTTAAAAAGTTTGCACTCGCATTGAATAGTAGAGGAGTTTTGTAGCAGCATTCCTTTGCAGCAATGTCAACAATTACATTCTCCAGGAGGATAATGATTGCTATGTGAAGTGGAGTGATTAATATTAAGTGAACTCTTTGTTACTTCTACTTAAAATTTCAAAGGTGAACGTATATATTGCGGAACATTTGTTTGTTAAAGATTCTTTCTTGTGTTTGTTTGAAACAATATGCCGAATGGATGATTTTCAAAGCCTGGTATTTTAGTGCCATGAGCATTTTTATTCTTCTGGGATATGAGGTTTCACCTGCTTCCACAAGCATTGAGTGTATGGGGGTAGATTTCATCAAACCTAAACTCAGTCGCACTGCTTTATTGATAAGCACCTGAAATTTCTCTAATTGATTATTATTTAGAGAACTGTATATTATAAAGCTATAATAGTCAATAATTGCCCTTACGGTGCTTTTGTAAAAAAAAAAAAAAAAATTGTTTGTTGTTTCAGCTTTTCAGGAGTTCAGCTCCGAGGATCGGAGTATATAAGATAATCCGTGGACATTAATAATAAAGAATCCCTGTGGTGTTCTTCTACTAGTACAACGTGTGTCAGAACTCTGAAGCTTTGCCATTGACTTTTATTTGTGAAGTACGATTGGTAAGGAATGACTTAGTGATCTTGTTTATGAATGTTGGAATGTGCACAGAATCATATGCCCTTTCAACGCAAAGAAAACTAGTTTATACATTAAATTGGTAAGAAAGTCAAAGACTGGCAACTCTCACATGATTTATCATTAATTGTTAACAGTTTATACATATTCCTGTCGTTGCCGAGATTTCCGAATTTAAAGGTCCAGCGTTGCCAGAGCGTCAGAAGTTCCTAAGTATTTTCTGCCTCTTATCTGAAATGGGCAGAATATATTTTTTTTTCGGTGATGTAATGTATTCAATGTAAAATTAGGCGTTCGAATATTTTCCTTGTAACGGAAGTGAGAGATATATGAGGACGGTTTAATAAGATTAGTTATGGGTTTCGGTATTGGTACTTGAGTAGCGGGCTTCAAGCGATCAGGAATCGCCCCATCTTGCCACCATTCATTAAATATTTTCAATAAATAGGATAATCCAGATTCGTCGAGACTGCTGATATGTTTGTAAGTTATCTTGTCAGTTCTTGGTGCAATAGATGTACGTTTGGTATTAGTGATAATTTTGAGTTCATTCAGTGAGAAATCTTCGTCGTATTTATTTCTCCAGTCCCTATTTCCCTTTGTATTGAGTTTTGGCAGTTTAAAGTCTTAGTCTTAGCAGATGGTGTTTTAAAACTGGTATTGCTAAAATGATTTGATAGTTTTTCTGAAGTAACTTTTGTTCTGGAATTATCACTTGGTGGCTACTTCATAGCTTTTGTGATTCTCCAAAAGAGTGAGATATTGTTTTATATAGAGGCATTGCTAATTGTCTCACGCCACCTTAATTTTCTTTTTTCTACTAATATGCGTCATAAAATGGTTTCTTTCTGCCTATATTTTGCTAAGATAGCTGGAATTGGATTTTTACGGAACTCTTTGAAAGCCTCCTTTTCATTATATAGAGTGTCTGTGGAATGTTGGTGGGCAAGATTAATAATTTCATAACAATTATTTTTTATCAGTGGGTTGTTTGTTTTCGTATATATTTTTGAATGCATTTCTGAATAAAGATCAGTTTGTGTAAGACATTCGCTATACGCTGCAGTTATTTGTTGTACATATAGAAGTCGTTGTTAATATTGAAAAGGGATCACTACCCGCTAGATCATGATCATTCATTACATTCTACGCGCATTCCTGACTTAATGCTGCTGTTACAAAAGTTAATACGTCGATGGTTGGCGATGGAATGCTGGTTGACCATTGTTTATAACAACCAGTGATGATTTATCCAAACAATTTTATACTACAGAACCAAAAGTACTGTTGCGTGCAGAACCCCATAATGTATAGCGTACATTTAAGTCGGCGCATATAATAGCAGGGTTGTCGATTCTGGAAAAGAGCGCCGCTAGTTGTACAGAACAATGATAGGGTTTCCTACAATAGGTCGTATAAGTGTTACGTCACTTTTCTTTAAAAATAGCGCGATTCATCTTGTTTTATCGTCTGCTGGGAGTAAACATCGTATTGTTCAACCATAGAAATTGTCGAAATAGAGCTCTACAACAAGTGTAAAGTAATTACTATGATTTAAAAACTTACTATAATGTGTTATTAGCCAATCACAATCGAAAAAGCTGTCTAATTTGTAAGCACTGTGGAGAAAATCAGAAAAATAATGGAACTCCTGTGTTATTTTGCCATTGTTTACTCCCCAAAACAATCCCACAATGCAACAGTGACGTATACACTTATAGGACCTATACGCTGCTATTATACAGGGTGGGCCAAACAGATGGGACACTTGGTTGAAATGTAATAAATTCCGATAAATTCTGAAATATTGAAATTGTAAAGTTTAAATAAAATGTTGATGAAAGAGCAGGTTGTTTTATTTCTGAAAATATATGGTTTGATAACAATTCGTAACGTATTACGGCAGATACGGCCTCGTATATAAAATAATGCGCGAACATTGATAATAACGAAAGTTTCAGAACGACAGTGTTTTTCTCGGGTTTTCAGCTAAAAAGTGACACTACTTAAAGTAATGTAAATTAATTTTTTTGTTGTTGAAATAATGTCATTCCGTACATAATATTTTTCATTTTTGATAATTTGTTTACTGCTTTACACATTTTAATAATTATGCTGCAGTATATTGTTGCAATGTACTATATAGAGCACAATAAGTCGAAAAGTAGTTTTCTTAAAAAGGGCATATTTGAGAAAAATACAAAATAAAATTTTAACAGCATATTCTTATTCTTTTTTTTTCAAGATTATTACACTCATTTGATATCGGATGAACAATTTCTTGTACCTACACCGTACATGGTGTAAGTGGTTCTAAAAATTATTAAATTAGTATGTTGTATTAATAATTATATTGTGTTTGTATAATAGTCGATATATTATAACTTTTGCTTTCTTGTTATATGGATTCTGGCGTCTTATTTGCTCAGATCACAGCTGATGATGTAGAAACAATAATTTATGATGGTTTGTCATACTGAAATTATACGTATATACAAGAGCCACTATGAAAATTTTGTGATACAAAAAAACTAAAAACATTTTCGAACTTTTTTTACTACACCTGTAGAACGTAATCACCTAGAAATAATATAGACCCATTTGACCAAATTTCCCACTTGTTTATTGTCCCCTTTCACTCGCTTTCTGAAGCTCCCTCAAAATTACAGTAAATTGACATATTAAAAATATTAAAATCAAGTGACTGGAATAGGTGTTCAATCACTTTTACATTTTTTTCTAATATGAAGTAAACAGTCAAATTTTCTTCATGGGAGAGGTTGCATTTGCCATATTGAAGAATGTGGATCTGTAGTGTTAAGCTCGCGATGACTTTGAAACGAATATTAGTTTGCATACCAGTTATATATTAATGGCTTTCTGCAAACTGCATTTCGGTAGAATACATCGAACATTTTTTTTTTCATTTCTCGGTATTTTTTGGAATCTTCGTGGATCCATAAATCAAACTCATCTCTAGCAGATACGTCATCTCATAAAATGGTATGGAAGTTTCATTATTAATTACCAATTTAGAAATAATTTGATGACTGCCTTCGCTCAACATAACCAGGATATTTTTGTCGATTACTACGAACTGTGTTTTATCAAATCTGTCAGCTTATGTAGTATCAAACGACACATATTGTAATTAATCTGAAGTTCTTTGCGTAAAATTTTCGAAAATGCCGCGGATCTAAACCCTAGTAACTACTGAAAACCTTGTATGAATAATATTATTATATCAATATTCATTAATCATGTGCTGCATAGGACTGGTATTTCTGGAGCTTTCACTGTTATGAACCTTCTTCCACGAACTTCATAAGAGGTATCTGGCCAAGTTTAAAATTCCAAAAATAACAGTAAACTACAGCTACTTTAGTTTACTGTAGTTTACTATTACATCATAAAAGTCAAAGTAAAAAGATCTAAGCTTTAATTTCCATTCTGCACCCATTTGAAGTCATATATCGATTTGGGTTGAAAATGACTCACAATACTTCATGCAGCATACAGAAACTAAATGCCTGCTAAATTTAATATGACGAATTTAAACTTAGTAAACAACAGACAGTCAACCTCATAAAAGACTCAACTTTACAGCGTAAAAATATTATTCCCAAATAACGCACATATGTAGAGTATCTCAAAATATACAGAGTGATCCTCGTACTGTAGTGAAGGTGCCAGTTTTTTCCCCGTCGTAGGCAAACCTCCTGTGCTCCCGATCATGAGAACAAGACATTCGTAAATATATTTATGACTGAATATAGTAAATGAATTATTGAAAATACGGGGTGCTTAAAAATAATCTCACCGCCTGTCCACAAAAACGTAACGAAAGTTCAGACGAAAATGAAACGGTACCATCTGGAAGGTACATCCCTGATATCTGCTCTATTTATGAAGGTATCCACCAAAATTTCCGAGCCATTTTAACCACCCTGACACGAATTTCTCTGAACTGTCACCACGAAACTGCACTCCAATATCCATAACATGCTTTCTGACGTGATTCTTCACTTCATTATCGTTAAAATAAATATTTTTCCGGTATCTTTTTTCAATATCTTTAACTACAGTGACAAAATAAAGATAATTAAATAATAATACTAAATCAGGGCTGTAAAACCCAGATTTGCACTTTCACAATCGAGAGTTGAATTTACATATCAGGAGCTTCTCCATGGACGTTTTGTGCAAACTTGCATTATTGTGCAACAAAATAATTTCTTTGCTGAGGTTCGGTTCCTACATCCTTTAATATATTTTTTTAAAGTTTATTTTAACTAAATATAATAAAATAAAATGAAATGTGTGCTATATAGAAATAAATGTGGAAGCCTCCTAATTGAGAATTAATTTTTTTTCCCTTGGTGTTTTGGGGGTTTATCTCAATGATTAAACAGAAAATATCCATATTTTCTGTTTAATTATTGAGATAAAATCCCAAAACTCAAAAAAAAAAATGTGCTATGTAGACTTAGGAGTGGAGTTTTACAGTAACAGTTTAGAAAAATTGATGTTACGGGAGGGGGGGGGGGATGACTTGAAAATTTGAATGGATACCTTCTTAAACATGTATCTCTGCAAACCTTTTAGGAACACTTAAATTTTTAAGGTTTTAACATAATATACTATCTTGATCTTCTACTAAGAATTATAAAAAAGATTTTTAATTTTATATAAAGTACACGTACCACTTTAAATAATTAAGTGAAGTAAAATATTCATTTCCAGTTTTCTGTGAAGGGATGTTTAGTTTCATATTGTCTTAACAAGCAGTTTCGAAGCAACACGATTCATCTGTAGAAAAGAAGCAACAAGCTTATTCAGAATTTGTTTTTTAAGACAGTATAGGAAATGTAGAGTAATATTTTAAAATATTTCCGTAGTTGTATTATAATTGTTCATATTATTCAATGTGTAGATGTATTATTGTCTAAAGATGAAGTGTGTTGCTTCAAAATTGGTCAATACAGCGTCAAAATAAACATTTCTTTCTCTGAGAACTGGCATAGAAATTTTATTTAAATTATTTCGCTTCTGAGTTTCTTCCACTAGTATCACAGCAAACTAAGTTATTGACATTTTCCAAGGAGTAAAAAAATGGTTCTCATCTCAAAACTACGTTGTTACCTTCAAAGTTCTACCATATCTACTGTAATTCCGCTTAGCAAGAGTGATTTTCTTTTCTAATTATTATCTGTTTTGTTGTTCTTCAGGGCCCCATGGGACTTAGTGGTGATATTGGAAGACCTGGAGAAACAGGGAAACCCGGATCGATGGTATGAGTTCACAAGTAAATACGTAAAATGGAATGTGTATGGAACATTATTTGGTTCCAGCTGGATAGAACCTCCTTTTCTGCTTTTAGCGATTTCCAAATCTAATTGCTGACGTTAACACTGATGATATCTATTTCTTTTGTTTCTGTAACAAATAAACCATTTCTACAGTGTATGGCTTTGCTCTCACTTTTAATACCTCTAATACAACTTAGAATGGTGCCACCGTCACTTCCCCCATTCAATAAGTGGCAATTTTTTTAATTTTAATTTTATTTTCTGTATGTTCCAGGGACCACCAGGACTAGACGGAATGAAGGTAATACATGTCTAGATGTTATACTCCGTTATTAGAATACTTCGCAAGTAAAAGAAAAGATTAAAAATATGCTTCAAGACAGACATTAAATATTTAAACTCAATACCGTAGCAAACTAATGCATCCATACGATGCCGAACTATTTATATCAGTCCAATTAAAAATTGCTTCTGATTTAAACTTAACATCAATGAGCTATTAGTCCAATATGAGTTTTATGAGTAGTGTCTCTTACAAAATTGATGAAATATTTTTCTGTTTCTTGATGTTACACATTATTCTGTAAAGTAGATTATGCAAAATATTATTTTATTCTTTAACAGTCATTGTCAAGTAAGAATATTGAGAATTTAACTTTTAACTAAACAATATATAAAACGGTTGCTGGTGACTGGATACAACCCCTCGAAAAATAATATGTGCAGTATTTTATCTACATGACTTTTTAAAGTAAAAATGAAATGCAATAAGGGTTTCTTTGCAAATACTTTGTTTCCAAATCAGTCGTCTTTATCTTAATATGTGTTCATACGGAATTGATTTAGCTTGTAGTTTTAAATAATATTCTATGAAATAAATTGAACATCTTTAATAAGAAACAAATAACTTGTTTGTGGTGTACGTATGACTATATAATTTTAAGAACATGTTAGTACACCCGAGGTAAATACAATGTTCAATACTAAGAAAATATAGTAAAACTGAAGGAAGTTTTCAAACAAATTCAATTATATGCAGTAGCTTATTCAACAACAATAAACGAAATAAATCAAAGAAAGGAAATAATATATTTCCACCACTTTACGATAAGGAAAATATATTTTAAATTCCCAAATCGAAATGTGAGATTTTGATCTCGGTACAAATTTGAATGCAAACTGACAGAATTCGCATACATCTGTATACAATCCAATAAGTTTTTCCATCTTCTGTGAAATGATTTGATGTCAACGTATAGTTTCGATTTATGAGAACTTCATTAAATAAGCGAAATAATCCATTCTGAAATTAGTACATGAAAATCAATACAAATAGTTACGTATCATGCAATATGAAGTTCCACGAATTTAAGGATATTCCTTTTCTTTTGCTTCAATATAGTAACATGCTAGTTAGAGTAACAGAAAATGTTGTGACTAACATTCTTCCACTGTTTATTAAACTTTTGTCTCTTTTTCCCTTGCGTTATTCTTTATCATTGTTTTATGCAATATAGTAGTGTCCTTAGTGTTTTTCCTATACCTTTATTTTCTTGTTTTAACTGTTGCTTTCATTGTTTTCTTTGTTTTGTTATCTGGAGAATTTTCTCATTCGGACGTTTTAACAGTGTATTTTAATAACAAGTTATATCTAACAATAAATTTTTATGGTTTAACAACTTCACATTAAAAAAAATCCATTAATTGTGATTTTCTTTGAGATTATTGTACATTGAGATGAGATGTGTCCCTGATTTCAAGAGTTTCAAAGGTCTCGTTCGCTTTCAGATTTTGTAAAATATTTAAAAAAAAATTTGGAAATCCTGATAAGTCTTAAGAAAGCTATGTAAATTTGCAGAACGAGATGCTTTTTTTTCACGGTACAGAGTTATTCATTATGCCGACTGTACATGCAGAATTTAACAAAAAGCGTATTTCGAACTCACTCAATATTGTAAGGCAATAAAACATAACTAAATGAGACAAAATTCAACCTCATTGTTATTTATATGAATAACGTTGTATTGTGAGTTAAACGAATTCAAACATGTGTTATTTGATTAGAACAGTATTATCGAAACTGTGAAGATGGTATTAAGAAGAGTACATACTGAGAAACAAAATAGTTTTTTCGTGGGTGAGAAATTTTATTTCTTTTTGAACTCAGACCTGAAATTTTCTTTCCGAAATCTTTTCGACTAAATGATATAAAACAGTTATCAACCATACTAAAACACTTGGAGGTAACTGTATTAGCAGAATTTGTAGCAAGCGTGAAGAATGTTGTTTAGAAGGGTCATTTTCTGGAAGGTAGAGAGTGTCAGGCATCAGAGTAAGCTGGATTATTAATAAGGTTGACTATATTTTTTTAGTTTAAATGTTGTGACAGTATTTGGTATTAGTATGGAGTGTACTTCAATCGACTTCTTTCATTTTTCAGAGGATAAAAGAAACATTTGAATACGTGTAATATATTTCTTTTAAATGAAAATTTGATAGAGTTAATGAAAAACAAATTAACGTTCTTCTCCACATATTCTATTCGTATTCTGTATAACTTACTATGAAAAAAGCCAGAACACTCTTTCACTTTATAAAAATTAAACAATTGTGTTACAAAGATAAAAATATGAAATGTCCATGTTGTATATTTAATGGGAATTGATCCTCAACCATTAATCAGGGTGTGTTAATATTGGATAATTTGAAATGATCTATACAGTTGAAAACTTGTGCCAGACTTGTATAACGTATAATACAGAATATATTTTTAATGCAGTACAGTATGATAAAGTTGTAACTGAAATTTTAAAATGTATAAGCGATCCTATTGAGGAAACAAAATAAATTTTGTTTGATTTTGAAAACACCTTTCTAGTTTGTTTAAGAATAACTTTCATTCTGGAAATCCATTCGCCATTTGCAAGAGATTACGTACGAGAAATTAAAATTCAAGTTTATTTCACTCAAAATAATTACTATTCTCATAATCAAATGGTCAAAATCTCTCTGGTGGTGATGACTACTATACAATACTCTTATTATAATATTACCAACACCAGAAAATTTGCATACCACGATAAAGACACAACATTAATTAAGATTATATAGAAAAGAAAAGGTGAGTTTCATGATACTTTCATAGGGATTTATTTAAAAAAAGTTATTTATAAAAATACGAATGTATAAATAAATCAAGGATTTCCTTGTAAAGTATGCAACATAAATAATTTAGATGGCCTTAGCATATTCACGTGATGTGGACAGTTGAACACTGTTCCGATATGAAGGATGTACTTTAGGAAATCGACTATTCATCATAGAAAATAAAATTCAGAATAATTTGAAATTCAACTGTGAACGATACAAAAATTGTTAGAAGATTCGTGCGACAAAACTAAAGGAACAAATAAAAAAATGTTTTCGTATTCTTCTCTCATTGTTCACTCCAAAATTTATAAGATAGTAATAACGTCGTATTTGAAAACCTCAATAATTTCCAGTAAACTAAAAAGAAAACGACATCTGTAAACTCAATATAGTTTTCAAGAGAAATATATTTTATATTTCTGGTGGCCAAATCAACAGTTATTTATTAAAGGGCATGGCGGGATATACTCCATGATCAGTGTGACAGATACTTCGAATTTAACGAAATAGCCGTTTCAGGAAGATTTTTTTAATTTTTTTTTTACTTTGCATTAGATGAGATCGAAAAGAAATAAGAGAAGTTAGAAACAGTGGATTTAAAATCTGAATTTAAGAAAGTAAAGACAAATGTAATAATATTTATTTCGATGGAGTAAATGGTAGTATTTGCTTATGGAATATTCACATAGTGCAATATCTGACGACAACTTAGCTGTTTTCTTTATCTTTTAAAAAAATATTGAGATAATACAAAGAATATAATAATTTAATCTCAAATTTATAAAAAAGACTACCTGTATACTTGCTCACAAACTAGGAAAGAATAATCATGATATTATTAACTTTCATTACTCTGTTGTAATTCATAATGACAGTGAAAATTATGATGTAGCAATGTATATATTTAGTTTTTGTTTCAATACGAGTACAAATAACGAATAGAACCATTTCATATAATTCATAATTCACTGCTTTGTTCATTGTTAAAATACACGTTAATTACATTACTGAATATTAAATAAGTAACCACCTCGAAAGCTCATTTAAGGTGCAACATAAACCACATTCAAATAAATTAAATTTATTCCCTACGTTTAATCCTCACATTACAGGAACACATTAATAGAGAAGTCAGTTAAATCTAGATTTAATTTATATAACAAATATTCATGAATACTCACATCAACTCACTTTGAATAAATTTACACTGGATTCGCAAAACAAACAAACAGAAACTCAGCTTTCTCCATTTGTCTAAGAAGTATGGAGGTTCCAAAATATATTATACACCCAATATATAAAACACTATTTCTTGACGTTACATACGTCATACGTACTCACGCCATTACTAATAATTAGATTAAATAAAGCACCTATATTAGCCCAGTTGCCAACTTAAGAAAATCGAATTTCATATGCAGTTTGCAATAATATTATTACCATAAGCAATTTCCTTTCGTGAAAGCGAGCGTAAAAGACGTTATTATGAAAAAGAAAAAAGCGCATAATTAATGAAATCTTGCCCATATATAGTAGGCTTATCATATTCAAATCGCAAAGAATATCGTAACATAGTGAAGCAATTTACCCAAGAAACTTATATTTTTGTTTCAGGGAGCTCAAGGAGAGCCAGGTCGAAAGGGCGAGAGAGGTGACCCTGGTTTACCGGTGGGTACAGATTTTATGTTTATAACAAAATTTATACTTTAAGAAATAACATAAATTTCAATTTCTGAATTTAAAATTAGTACAGCATAAAATAGTTTCTCAAGAATTTAGAGTTCTCAAAATGTTATACATAAAAAAAGATAAGCAGTGCATTTAGAGAAATGAAACTGAGTTTATTTTTTTAAAAAGCATCGTGAGTTATGATTAAGATTGAAATTTTCACAAACTTTATTTATTATTTTTCAATGTCAAGATAGCATATGAAGCATATCCATTAAGCCCATTAGCAATACATTTCATTCTCAGATTTCCAACAGTTTTGTTTCTACACCAGTACAAAAATTTATAATGTTACTGGAAATGTTTCTACCTACGAAAAACACATAAGTTCTAAAACATCACTGCTTTTCTTGGAGAAATAAGTCTTGATATTTAATTTATTTGCAGCTAGAAAAGCAAATCCTTATAAACAAACAAAATATTCTAATTATAAATTAAAATATAGAAATTATGTTTTTTTCACCAATTTTCTCATTTGCCTATATTAATATATAACTGTGGTGTGCTTTTAATTGATAATTACTGGTACAAGTAGATTTAATGTAATAACAAGAACTAAATTTATCACCCTGTTACGGATGTGTTTGGCAGTTCATTCCTTCTAACAACATTTATAACTAGATTATTACTGGTGAAGGTGATGGTATTGGGAAACTATTAATAGTTCTCTAAATATGGAAATATCTCTAAGAAATATATTGGCAAAAAAAATTGCTTGAGAAATAATTATAATAGGAAAAAACAAGCAGGAAATGTATAAGTTTTAGAAGTAAACGTTTTTTTAGCATACATGAACTGATTAAAAACAGAGCTACAGTAGTATCATTTATTTTAACCTACATTACATATAAACGGTTTTGAAGAATTACAGTATTTCGTTACTTTACTTGGCTATACAGATTATGATTAAAGATTATTTAAATTCGACTAAAGAATTCAATGTAGATTTTAAGTTGTTAATGATTAAACTTTTTCTCACATAGTATGTCAATTATAAATTGCATTAAAACACGAAAAAGTTTCTTTTACGATTTTATTTGCATAAATTATGGATTATAATATTTTGTTCTCTTGACATTTTAGGGAACTGATGGAATCCCTGGTGCAGAGGTACCCCATATATTTTCTTCATTATTTTAAATTCTACAATAGTTAAATCTATTCCTCTCTGAACTTTAGCATTGTTTAAGGATGCTACAACAATGCATGAATCAATTCTTTATATATTTGCTTCAGCATGAAGTTCAATATATGATATAAAAGCTTTGATTTTCACTAACATTCATTTCATTCTATACAATAAAGGCACGGAAGGCATGCCTTAGCTTGCGGCATACAAAAGAAATAGAAAATTGAAAATTTCCTCTTGAAATTAAACGTTATTCTCCTTCTCTAGGGACCAAAAGGTGATAAGGGTACCAAAGGAGAATTAGTAAGTAATAAAGTATTATATTTGTGATTATGATTATTTATATTGAATTCTTTTTATCTCAGGGACCATCTGGAAAGCGAGGTAGAAAGGGAGATAAAGGAGATAAGGGAGATCAAGGAGTACCTGGTTTAGACGCACCTTGCCCTCTGGGACCAGACGGATTACCATTACCTGGATGTGGGTGGAGACCACCTATTAAGGTATACATATTAAATATATGGTAGGGAAACAGATTTTAGGAATATCGTCAATATACAGATGTGTTTCCTTTGCTACAGATTGAATTTCGCCGAAAGGTCGAAATAGGGTCTTGACACAATCCATGTACATCTTCATTCAATTGGAAAATGTTTTTACCTATAGCTTTTTGAGGTACTTATAATAATTCGAATGGAATAAAATAAAAACTATTCCCCGGGCAATGATGTTTACTTTCTTTCACACTTATCTGTTATTGTTAATATTGCGTTCTTGATTTTTAATTCTCTAAAAATCTACGAAAAATCACAATTTCCATGCAAGCATACCCTGATAACGGCAAGCATTGGGGTATCGCTCTGGTACGATACTATCACTGCGGCAAGTACGAAAGATAAGTGACGTTACTTGAGGAGTTGTCTTCGCTGACGTACAGGAAAAAGTGATGTTTCAAATAAAAATTATTTGGAATGAAATAACATTAAGTTGAAAGGTTGAAGGCATTAAGAACAAATTAAGTCACTGTAGTTTCTATCTATATGAAATAACATTATTTTATTACAATTTATACAATCTCCTGGAAAAGCGAGTTTATAAATGGATTATGTCAAGATCTTATTTCGTTGTATTAGCGAAATTGGATCTGTAGCAAATCAAGAGATCTGTATAATGGTATCATTTCTATGGATCACTTCCAAAATCTTTATAATCATATGAATGGAAATAAGAGAACACTTTTCAAAAGTAAGTATATTTCCGTTAAAAAGGACTAAATCTTATTATGAACAATCTTAATGTTTTGGTAATAAAATATAGTCTTAAACTTCCAAAAATAGGTACAATTTCTCAAATTTCAACAAACAAACTTTAGTCTTTATCAAGAGAATGTTTGTTAGTTGAAAATTTGAGAAATTATACCTATTTTTGGAAGTTTAAGATCGTATTTTATTACCAAAACATTATCAAGAAACTTCTAGCCTCAGAAACACTATTAAATAATATATCAGCATTGGAGATACAAATAAACCAATATCTTCTTAAAACTATCATATTAAGATAATTTTCTGTATTAATAGTTGAAAGGTGAATCATGGGAGTCTTCAAAAACAGCAGCAACTTCACTTATGGAGCGAATGCAAATGGGAAAGCAAGCAGATATACTTGCAAGAAATCTTTCTGGTGGACAAAAGAGAAAATTATGTTTGGGAATGGCTTTAATTGGAAGTCCAAAGGTGAGTTAAACATAATTATTATTTTAGATTAACCAATATGCTTCAAAACAAGGAAACTAAAAGTGTGTAAACATACCAATATTATGTTACTATTACGGAGGCTAAGTGGCATTTTTCTTCTACTAAATAGTTCTGCTTGGGTTTAACCACTTCTTCTTCCATTTTCCATGTAACCACGGGTTGGAATACTTATTGAAACAAAATATTTCTTATTCCAACTATATTCCAACCCTTTATCTTTATCAACTGCAAATAAAAAGGAGTGAAAAAATTTCATTTATACAAACGAGTGAACAAATTTCAGTTATGCAAATTTTTGGTTCCATAAATGAAATTTTTTCACTCGTTTTTATGTACAGTTGATAAAGCCTCTCCATTAATAAAGGAGAAACGTCCTGAAGAAATATTTTGTTTCAATAAGTGGGATTGAACCCAAGCAGAACTATTTAATATAACAATATTATGAAAACATTCAAACTAACAAAAATTAACTTGCCGTAGAATCCTTAACATATGGAGACGTCTTTCCGTCCGTATACTGACTATACAGGGCACTGGGACAAAAGTTATTGGAATGTTGATTTTACAACCAAACCCCCGTCTTTGGGGGTACGTGCGGAAGAACGCCCTATGGGGATGTACTTCCGCAGATACCCCCGAATAATAACTA
>JAQIWE010000573.1:0-21069 GCA_034698565.1 Campodea plusiochaeta | reverse complement strand
TAATATGATGATATAAAAACAGGCAATAATACAATAATGTATAAAGTAAAAAAAAAAATTAAATGCATAAAAAATATCCAAGTCTCCATCTGTCCATTGTTATTTGAACCGGTAACTTTTTACATTCCAGGTAGGTGCGTTGACCAATAATCTACAGAAACTTATTGAAATTTTATCTATAAAATCATTCATATTTTCGGAGGAGTTTTTAATCCAATCTCACAGGCGAGAGGTCAGTCAGTCAGGTGTACAAATCTTTAATTACTTTGTCAGTTCAGTAAATTCCTGTCAATCCGATCTATTCCAGTATATAATTCCTCATCCTCACTTAGTCCTTGTTAGTCCAGTCAATCCCTGTTCATGATCGTCGCTACGGGTGGGCTGGGGTGGGTCCATACCCACCCAAAATTAGATGTGTCCACCCTGGTGCCCACCCAAATGAAATTAGGAAAAAGCTGCAAAGTAAAATACTCCAGCTGAAATTACCACATTAATATTACATAATCATTCCTTTTCCATTTAAATTAGCAATTTTATGTAACAAATTCTTAATTTTTTCCATATAATGTCAAAATATAGTGACATTTAAATCACATCATGAAATTGCTTGTCTTTTTTTTACAAATTGATTTTTAAAGAAGTCATTCTTTTTCGTATTTTTTAATTAAAATACGAAAAGGAAAGTAAAGAAATTAATATTCAAATTCCAAACTAAAACATTTCAAGTAAAAGCCTAACATTTTAATATTGATAAGTGTTTAAGAAAATTCATCATGCTTTGAAAAAAGTAAAGCTTCAAGTCATTGTCTTTGTGTCGGGAAAAAAATTCTCGCTCGGGTTTCGCTTTCACAATAACAGTTTTCACTAAAGTACGGAAGGACTGCGATATGTATTATTTTTGTTTCCTTGATGGTAACAATCCTCTTAGTGGAACTTTGATTCAACGGTATAAATCTATTGGAGTGGATAAGGTCATAGTAAACGTAAATTTACTGTTTAATGTAAAAGAAAATACAAACAAAAATTGAAATTTGGAGTGCCCACCCATTTTTTGATAATGTGGGCCTGTACCCACCCAATCTGAAATGTCTGGCTACTGCCTGTCCCTGTTAGTTCAGTTATTCCGACTATTCCGAGTAAATCCTTGTCAGTCCGATCTATTTCAGTCTAATCTAATCATCACTTACTCCATGTTAATTCAGTCAATCCTTGTTATTCCATTGTTGTAAAGTAAACGTAATTTTACACCAAATTAAAAAAATCTTTTATTCTCTTTAATTGTGCGATATTCCAAAGTTGATTTATACTTTGGATTTTATATCGAATCCCACATAATTTAATCAGAATTATTATTATAATCGATGTATTTTATGGCTCTCCTTAGTCAATGTTATTGATTTATTTCCATATAGTTTGGCCAGTTGGTCCTCCTGTTTAAAAGTTAATTATAACCTCCGTATATATTCGTAGAATAGTCTCATGACTTTTAACGTGATTCTATAATCCAGTTATGGATTATTTTTGTTATTACCTTCTCGATAATTTTCTATATTCATTTATAAAAGGTTTTTCCTAGGAGAGGAATTTGTAGTGATCTTTCTCAAACTTCGATTTCATGAGAATCAAATCTTTTCGGCAGTTGACTTTTAATACGGAAACTCATTGTCCCATTTTTTTTTTATTATTTGTTGCAGACACTATTGGACAAACAATAAACTGTTTGCCTTGTATTGTACTAATCCGGTGCCACTTTATTATTTTGAGTTCTATAATAATACGAATTTGAAGCTTCGTATGGAATTTCACAATTTCATACGAAAATTTTCATGATGATGTACTGGACGTTAATATTTGACGTAAGAAAATATAATAGAAATAATATCTTTTCACAATTTCATGTTTTCCTCCGATATCTTCATTCACAAATCGTTGACTTCTATTCTCAAATTTCCACAAACAGATTCAATCTTTAGAAATTGGTTCTAAAAGCTTTTTCTACGTCATAGATAACAGTAAAATTAATTAGTAAAAAGATTCTAAATCCGGTATTGTTCTCTTACTTGGAAAAATACTCTATTGTTATCAATCCGGTTACGATGAGGCGTAGACTTCTGTCTGTGGGAACCAGAGAATGGAATTTTAAACTGTTGGAAGAATCAATCTACAAATTCCTGTTGAAGAGTTCGCTCGTCGTGGAGAATCGGTACATCCAACATAGTCTTCTCAGGCTGGAGTCCTGGACCGATTGAAATAGTCTATCATTATGATAGGAAATAAAAATTATTTAACTCAATGATTATAAGAACTTGCCTCTGTTTTATAACATTCTGGTAAGAGATACTGTAGGGGCTTTCTTGTTAGATCATTATCAGTTGGATAAAGATTATTTAAGCTAATAATAGCAGTTTGAAACAGCAAGGTAAATACTAAATTCAGGTTATTTATTAATTCCATCTTTAGAAATTGATTACGGCTATTTGGCACGAATTCGGACAAATTCCCATATTTTTTTACTTATTTAACCTAATTTTTCTCGTTATTTTGGGTGTTGCAAATATTCTCTGTTTATTTTCTATTTTGGTCATTCCATCTACCAATAATTTTGTATTATTTTGATTCGTTGAAATTTTTGGTTTTACTTTTCCAAGTTTGTAGTAACTTTTTATAATAATTAAATTTGTCATTTTCATATATATCCTTTGCCGATTGTTATTGTAGTATTTTCTAGATAATTATATCGGAACATTTACAACCATCTCCTTGTTGATATTTTGCTATATAGTATAAATTGGGATTTCCAGTTTTTTGTAATATCTATTTCTAATTAGATCAAAAATCCCTATGGGAAATTAACATGTGGAAAAAATGAAAATGGAGATAATTTGAAAACGAAGGGAAAAATAAAAAACTAGTCTCGCTTATAACTTGAAGAAGTGAATTTTATTTCTTATTGGCAAATTACGTGAGCATCGGACTTCCGATGTAGCAACGAAGTGTTGCACGTTTGAGTATAAGTCTAACTACATGTACGTAAAATATATTTAAATATTAAGAGTTATATGAAATCCAGTCACATTTTTACACTGGTTATACCAATAATTTTTAATTTAGCGTCGTCCTGAGCTTTAATATCAGACTATATATTTAACTTGTTATGTTATAAAAGACCAAAGTCTTTGTGGAAACCGCATTTTACGATAGCTTTAAAAATATTAGACTATCTTTCAAAAAATGACGCGTAATAATAGTTGTATGCCGTGTAATTTCATGATAAGAGAGAATAATACTATTGTAAAAGTAACAAATAATATTAGATAATACGTTTCCTTGAAAGCATAAAATTATAATCAAAAATAAAACTGCATACTCATACATAGAAAGATAGAGAGCGAAATATATTTGCATTATCTTACTGTTTCAATTCAGAAACGCCGACAAAAAGTTGATTTTTTCTATTATTTTTATTTATCGTAATTTACAGATTTTTCTTATATAATGTAAGTACTAATTTATTAATTTAAACAAAATAGTTGTAAATTATATTTCACCATTTTCTCATGAGTTATAGTAAGTATATATATCGCGATTTCGTACCCGTGACAGCTCTGTCAACACGCAGTGGATTTCCTTTGGAATTGAAACTGCAGGGCAACTTTACACCGCTTTCAATTAGCACTGCCGGGACATTGATGATCTTATTGCTTATATGTGAACTGCATTGTGAACGCTGTCACTGGCGTTGCGTTTCAGGCATTCCAGTGGAAGTGGCGTCGATGGGTGTATTCCTCTGTGTATTTTCATGGCAGCGGGAGACGAAATTACGATCTGTACTGTATGATAGCATTTTTTACAGGCTTAAAAATTACTTTAAGTTCATATTTGTTGCATTTCAGGTTAACTGGAAGTCACCATACAAAGAGAATCCCTAACCACTTTTACTTCTTCATGACTGTATTTAATCGTAAGTTCGAAATTTTAGTGAAATATATTACAACAAATTTCGCTACAATATTTAATATATTTGTAAGAAAACTAACTATAAGCGGCGATTAGTCTAATCATATTTAAAGTCAATATCTAAATAATGCTTTCTTTTATTGCGGAAAGATTTTGCATTTTCTTAACAGTATTTTAAATTTTATTTCGATTGAAGAACTATTATTATGTTTGTGTCTTTAGTGCTATAAATAATAATAACAAAACATCTAATAAATTCTTACTATTGAACTACATTTAATTTATTTTTCAGTGACATTACTTAAAGGAACTGCATCTCAGTACGCCCCTTGCGAGTATCCCTTCGTGCAAGTTGGAACTTACTGTTACTACTTCGGAAATTTAAAAACACAAGCATTAAATTGGTACCAATCCAAAGAAATCTGTCAAACACAATATAATGGTGTTCTTGCAATATTGGATACACAAGATAAGATTGATTGTGTGAGGAGCTACACCCAAGAAAACTGTAAGTATTATTATAATGTTGTATAATCATACACTTTATTTGAAATATAAAAAACTATAAAGCAAACGGTTTTAAATACAAGTATTTCAAGATAAAAATAATTATAGGCAAGTTATAATTATGCTGGAGTTGGAGTTTAAAAGGTTCAAATCCAATGTGGGCAGTATTTCTTCACTCGTCCCGACATTCCTTCAATATGACTCCTGTGGTCACTCAACCTCTTAAAATATATATCAGGAATAAAAAAAAAGGCTGGAATAAAAGGTTGACAGAGCGCAGTGTTGTCGTGCATCTTCATCCCACATGTGTCTTATGTCAATGCTGGTGTGGTACGCACTGCTCTATGACACAGGTTTCCTTACACCTTACCTTATAATTCTGCAATTGTGTTACATAAAAAGGGAGAATAACTTTTGTTATTGATGCTTTATATCATACACCATAATTATATATTAATACCGTTTGAAACAATGAGGAAAATACAATCTGATGCCGATGACAAGTTTACTTCAATACATATTTCACAGTCATTGTTCGAGAATATCGTCAATTACATTTCCAATTGAGACTTGCTTATACTTTCCAGCGTTATATAAGACATCTCCCAACATTATTCCTCATGCCAGAGTTCTTGTGCATATCAGTCATATCTTAGCACAAAATACCCAGCAGAAGTAACTTGTTATGTTTTTTTTACTTACTTTTCCAGTTCACGGTGAGGTGTCTCGTTGACTACACCTAAAGCAATAACATGAGCGTGCTGAAGGTTTCCATCCACATTCTCCACAACCATATATATACAAAAACACAAATTTGAAAATATTTTATTGCAATTAATTTGATATTGTTATTCTGTGGCATTTGTCAACTTACTATATGTAAACAGAGTATGTAAATAAACATATTATTCTCTCTCTTTCAACTGGAGTTGTTGAAAATTATGCTGGACAAAAATGAATTGATGAAGACTATTAACTTCTTTATTTCCAGATGATCCAAGTGTTCCTGGATTTTGGATCTCAGGAAATAACCAAGGAGAAATGACTAAATGGGTTTGGGACCCAACATCCGCTCCAATCCAATACTTTGATTGGGCTAGAGGTGAACCAAATAATTATAAGAATAATAACGAACATTGTCTGGCTTTAGATGGATATCATTCTCAAAAGTTTTTATGGAACGATGCTCGTTGCTCTGTTTCGTCGTATTATTCATTCATTTGTCAATCTGTGCGTCCAGAATGTAGTGAATGTTTCTTAAGTTCATATATCTTACACTGAACTCAAGAAAAGTATCTTGAGTATATTTCAGTATAATCGTGTATATCTGTACTGCTATACAAATCTACATTTCACAACCTCAATAGAATGGAATAGATTTTTTTTTTCATAACCTGAGTAATAGTATCTGCAATAGTATCTGTAATTTTCGTGGTCTTTATGAAATGTTCATGAAAATGTGAGAAATATTTGGAAATGAATAATGTAATAAATATAGTCTCTATTTCTCTCTAAAGTGTATTTATTTCTACCTGTTTCGAGATGTCGTGAACGTCTTTAATTTTCATCAGAGCGGCAGATTAACCATTGCCGAACAATTTAAATGGTCTAACGTTGATCATTATTAACACGTAAACATAACTTAAATCGAATTTCTCAATTCCATTTCTAAGCTCGCTGTTCACGCGGTGTCGTTGTCCAATTTACAACCTAGTTTTTGTTACTTTAGAAATTTTATGAATGAAGTCCATTACACTTACCGGTATACATAAAAATTCACAAATTTTGTTCTTCAAAATCTTTATTATTTTAATTCTTTATTTTTATTCTCAAAGTAATCATTTCAATTATAATATTAAGGTTTGTAGTAAGAAAGAACCCATGAGGTCCTATACACGCCAATTCTTATAATGTAATTATTTATGGATAAGAATAAAGACGAATGTATTATTATTATTATTATTTATATTATGAAGTTCTTAATTGTATGGTCAAATTGAACCGTGGACATCGGACTTTATACAAACTAACAGAAATTAACGAGAGAAAGAAAATGTGCAGTTGCCTTTATTGGTTCTGAATCGTGTGATTTAAATATTTTGATTTTTGTATTAATTCCATATAAAGATAGTACAGCAGCTACGAACTATTTGGTAAGATAAGAACAAAATTGCTCTTATGGTCCCATTCATCCACCACATTAGCGCTTACAAATTTTGAAATGACCGTTGAAATCAAATTTGGGGGTTACCAATCTTACCGTGTTTTCATTTTTCATGTTCAGAGTAGATGTGGGTTACATATATTTACCCAGTGACCCAACTGACCTTCTACTATAATGTCATTATCCGTAATCTTTTCAGAACAGTTGGTTAACTTACAAGTTTAAATTGCAAAGTTCAATATGACTGAGCAGTGACATTGTGAGCATTTTTATTTCAATAATGTTAGATAGTAAATTAACAGACAGTTCTGTTCTTGTTAATGAAAACAAATTGCAAATTCAATGGGATCGATAGCTGCAAGTTTTCTCCGCATGAACGCTGCACAGGGCCGTAGCTACGTTTTGTGGGGCCCTGGGGCAAGATACAATTTCGGTGCCCCTTATACTGCATGTTATTATAATTTTTTTAAGAAGTCCGCGAAGCGCCACCATGGTTGGCGCGAGCGCAGGGAATTTTGATAAATTTCAGTGAAAACTTCATATTTTTTTTTCATTTTAACTGATATTTTTTTTGGTTATTTCATTACAATTTTTCATTTTAGTTTCACTTTTCTATGTTCTATATTGGTTAGGTTAGAATATTCAAATAGGCTACATTACTTCAATGTGAATAATTACAATAATATATTAGATTTTTTCAGGCAGGAAGAAATTTTTGAAAAGAAAGTAAACGTTTCAGATATTACTACAATTTTAAAAAATAAGTTTGTTTTATCAAAATTTTCACCTTTTAGTACAAATTTTACATCAACAATTATATTACTGTATTTGACGTGTAAAGTACTTTTACAGTATAAATATGAACAAGAGACAAGGTTCATAAATTTAAGAAGTTTCAGTTATTATATTAATAGATTATTTTTTTTAACTTTAGATTCGGATGACAGTGATGTTTTGTTCTGGTCATTATTATTCTATCGATTGTAAGAATTAATTTGGAAAATTTTGCGTTTTTTAACTATTACTTTTATACATCAAGATAATTAATGGTACTTTTTTAAATATATATTTCAACAGGAAATGGACATATTATATTCTCTCTTTTTTAGAAATCTTAGAATTTAGATTATATAGCTTTCATATTTTCACTTAGGGGCCCCAAATTTAATGAACTGGGCCCCTGGTATCTTCTTTTTAAAACTTTCATTTGTTCGTCCTCGCCACTTTTAAATACAAAATCGTCGTATAACATTAATATAACATTCAATTTTGCTAAACACTAAGAGTTCATATAGACACTTTCATGTTGTTATACTTTATTCTATATACTAAGAGTTCAGTTTTATAAGAGGAATTTGGGGCCCCAAAATGCAGTTTTATTGGAGTTTTACGGGACCATTAATATTTTAAATGAATGAAGTTACGATGTTTATAATTAATAATTAATGAAACCTATATTGTTCCAATATTATTATGTTATAAAAATGATATAAATTATATATATAAAAAAATTCTCAGTTTATGGCCCCTTCCGGTCCGGGGCCCCGGGGCGGTGCCCCGGCGGTCGCTACGGCCCTGACGCTGCTTGTACTGTTCTCGTATCTGCTGCTTTAAAAGAATGGGATTGTCAGTTGAAAATCCATTTCTCAGAGGTTCCAGTCAGAATTACGACTTAAAATTATTTGTAAATCATTTGAAGGTGTAACTTGTTAAACTAATAACTTTCAAAACTAACCCTTACAAGTGTTTTTTCCTGAAAATTCCAGCGCTCCTCTTCCAAAATAGAAAATACCGTAAACTTATAGTTATATCACCTATAGTTCTGGCTTCCAAAAATCTGCGATAATTCCCACCTTTTGTTTTTATCGCTGGTACCGCTGTGAGTGAATAGTGTTGCCAACGCCATCTCAAATTAGTTTTTCTTTATCGTTCCCATTGAAGAGCTAATGCTGATTCAAATTAATTACTATGTTCACAGCTCTACAGTAAATTAGATAATTCAGTAATAACTTCACTGTTATTGACAGAATAATACAGTACTTATCATTAAGATTTATAAATATAGAACTTTGTGGTTGTGTAATTTGCACAATGGAATTGATCACTAATGCACTATTCAATTCATATCAGGAAAAGTATAACAATCTTTCATAATTAAATAGCATTATTATTTTGATTTCCGCATTTCAGAATATACATTCCACAATCAAGAATAAAAGAGCATTCAAACACGTACCTGCTGTGCAGCTAAATTGAGTTTCTTCTTTAATCTGAAAATATTAATCTTTTCAGTGAAAGTAATTCATATTACTTTTCTTACCATCGAAACAATTACAGGTAGCAGAGATAGGGGCCTTATAGAAAATGTGCTGCAAGGTAGCAAGCAAACAGGGCTAAAACAAGACAACTGCTGATACATATCTCAATAAAATGGCTATTCAGCCTATTTGTTGAGTCAATTTGGCCGCTATTTTATAGATGCATTGTGATATATGATTTTCTTTAAGTAATTTGTTTATTTTGGCCATATCGCGAAAGGAAGTTGCGTGATTTGTTTTCCTTCAGACCGTTTTGTGCTACCTTGTAGCATTTCTATAAATCAAAATATCTCTTGAACGGTTGTGTCCAAATAATGACAAACTTTTCCTAAAAGTTATTTAACAATAGAAATTACAAGAAAACCAAAGAAAATTGGAAATTCATTATCTGCAGGTAACCCTTTAAGCATTCAAGGTAAACAAGTTATATTTCATTTGAAACATTTTGGCACTTAGATTGAATCTGCTGGAATTGGCAGATTAATTGGTAAAATGATTATGGAGAGTTTTTATCAAATTTTTACACTACAGAATCCTATTATCTATTTACTATTAAATCAGATCTACTGTTTCTAAAACGAACAAACTCAGATTAACCCTATTCCGGTCAGGCTTTTGCATGCCTAGTTACGGTTAGGGGAGGGGGGGGGGGGCAGATCCAGCCTCCCCCCTATGTATCTCATTAAGTAATTGGCCGAATCGCATGCTTTTTTTTCTAAATAGTATTGCACATCATGCTAATAATTTTGCATCATAAAATTATTTTTCCAATTATGGCGCCTGTCCGCCATTTTGAATTTTTCAAAGGTTTAAAATAACTGATGTACCTCATGAAGTAATTGGCCGAATTGCATGATTTTTTTTTACATATTTGTGACGTAATTAACATTGGATTCCAAAAGCAATTACAGTAATTTTAAATAGCGTACTTAGTCTTCCCGTAAAAAATAGCCTTATTGTTTGATACCTTTGTCGATCTGTAACTTGTTTGTACGCTGATTCTATACCGGACAAACAGACAGAGTCACAATGAGAAATATAGATTAGAATATACATGTTTATTGTATGTGTCAGATTTTATAAATATAATGATTTAAATGTACTTTCCATACGATTTAAATAATTATGTGCCCTGTCTCCACAGAAGGTCGTCAATATTGTAGATCAGTGTTTTTCTAAGTTTGTTTATTTATGTGAAACGTCTATCTCCTATATTCTGATATTTTTGACCAAAACTGTCTAATTTTTCAGTAATATACGAAGAAACTTTCAGAAATATTTGTAATTTACGTTCGGAATTTAATTTATTTTGTTTCAAAAACTCTTCCCAAAATAACATTTTTATATACTGTATATCAGTCACTGACACCCTCTTTCTTATTAAATAAAAAATGGTGTCTCAAATAACAGATTAACCCAATAAAGGAAGTAATATTTCAAAAATCGAAAAATGATCAGTTGAGAGTCATAAATCCTAATTAATACAAACGTGAAATACATTTTGATCTAAGGCAAATTGTAATTGTTGAATTCGAATTCATAAGAAAAAAAATACGTACTTTGGTAAAGCTTTCTTAGAGCTCAAACTATTGACATGTGATTGTGTATTAGTGTATTTAATTACAAAAATATATTTCTTTTTCAGTCGATGGTTCCCGTTCCTTCTGGATTTCAGGCAACAACCAAGGCGATGTGAGTAAATGGGTTTGGGATCCAACTTCAAAACAAATTGAATATTTTGATTGGGCAAATGGAGAACCAGATAATGGAGGAGGTAATGAGAATTGTATTCAGATATCTGGAGATTATAATTTCTATTGGAATGATGGTCAATGTTATAATGCATTCTCGTATATCTGCCAACCTGTGTCACAGGTTTGTAGCAAAGTTTCAGTTAGGGTAAAAACGTGAAAATTATGAGATTATTGAAATAAGATGAGGCATAAAACTTCAATAAAACATTTAGTATTTTTATTCAGTATTTTTTTCCAGCGGTGGCAAAATATAAGTTATTTTTAATGGAAATTAACATAATATAAAATCAATATGAAAGATAAAAAATATTTTAAAGAAAATACAAAACTTGTTTTCTCTCCGTATTTCATAACATTCGATGAAAATAGATTTACTGTTTGATCACGGTAAAAATTTACTAGAAAAGCATGTGTGAGAATTAGAACTTTTGCTGATTGAATGAAGAGAAAGTCAAATTAATGTGGTAATATGAACCGTTATATTTATTTCCAACTCCTTATAACCAGAAAAATAAACATTGCTGAGGTGTAATATCTATTTGATATTGCCCTTTCAGATAATACTGTTCCTTAAAGCTTCCTTATAGGGATTTTGATTGTACATCAATGTAATGAATATAGGAATAAGCTTAGCATTGCAAATAGCTTAATCCCATCTATGAAACTTATCTTTCAGTTAGGTTTATCGCGTAAGGACTTTTCTAAGAATTTTAACAGCTGTCCACAGCGTGTCATGAATAAGTGCAATGTAAACAGAACACACCTAGCAACAAACAGTGTACATTATTTGAAATATGGGTTCAACAATCTTCTTTTGTTTACTTGGGAGGATTTTGTTCAGGTTAATGATAACACAGTATGCAATAAATTGTTGGTACCGAGATATGTGCTGAAAGTTCTATCCAAAATGAGAAAGACATGTCAGTGGCTATATATTACGCATTTACGCTATATGATAGAGATGGTCAGCATTTTTGAAGGGTTGTCTTAGAGTACAATTAAAAGTTAACAAAAAAGGTAATAATCAAGTATGTTGTCGATTTTAGCTGATAGTTTATGATACTTTTGGGGAAAATGCTAGACAGGCTACGCAGTCTCTTTGCAAAGCGGAAAATGCTGGACTTTACTAAAGAAAATTAGCTTTTCTTTTCGTTCCTCGCGTATATTTAATGTTTTGTTATTATCAAAAAACTTGCTATTGTTATATTATTCAAAACCAACTTAATCTTACCATTGTAAAATAGTGTAACTCACGCGTCATTCTTCAAAATTAATGTCAATTATTGTCAATTAATGTCATGTGAAATTTTATAGTGGGCAGTTGTGAGAATTGTGATAGTTGCAGAAATAGAAAACAATTATGGAAATTGTTTAAGGCGTGATTTCAAATGGGAAATTATAATAAAATACAGCAAAATGAAATATTAATCATTGCAGAAGAACAATCAACAAATGTTTGTTATCCCGATAAAATTTCATTTAAAAATATCTTGGACTGGATTTTTTTTTCTCTATTAAATTGCCGTCTATTAAAAATCGTGTAGTAATTGTGTAACTATTCAAGTAATCATATTCTGCAAGTAAAAATACATTACTCTAAAATTGTGTTTGAAATTTGATTGCAAAATGCTGTTGCCATTTCACATACGCGGAACTGCAGGGTTGGGTGCAGAGTGTGTGAATAGAATAATTTAAAAGTTTCAACACCCATTTTAATAGTTTCAAAAAAAGAAGAAGAAAATAAAGAAATTGAGAAAAATGAAACTAAAACAATAAAAATTGAAAAATATTAGAAAAATGAATTCAAAATTTGCTAAATATCAGTAAAGAGGGTCTAAAATATGAAGTTTAAAAAAAAATAGAAATTACTTATTGAATTACCCACGTATTCTGGTAAGTATATAATTGGAAATAAAAGAGAAGCAATCAAAAAGTTGACTTTTTTGATACCGAACGATAAAAAACCGTATACGTAGCAGAGCATGTTAAAATTACAACACAGTTTTCTACTGATTTATTCCGGTAAGTTCAATAATTATATTACTTCTCAAAGTAGTAATTTGAGGCGAAGGTTGATAAATTTAAAACTGTATATATGATTCATACTGCAATAAGAGCTATTCTGCCAATGAAAGATTTCGTTTTTGTACGATATTTCGACGTATTTATTTCGTCTTCATCAGGTTTTACAAAAGAGAAAAATTGAGTACAGAGCTGAATATAAAGTAATGATGTTTACAATGTTTATAGTTCCTGCTGTTTGAAAGGCTCCTCCAGATACTGCTTACGTTAGTGTTGCTCCTTCAGATCTATTTAAAAGATTACGTCCTCTTTCCAAAATCTTCAGTTTATAAGGATTTGAGGTAGTAGCTAGTAAAAGTGGATTTTCAAAATCTACAGGATGTCCAGTGTTGTTGAATGTGATGCAATAGGCAGAATAACTCTTATTGCAATTTGAATCACATTAACCAAGCCAGTAGCTTCCATGCATCATATATATATGATGAATGGAATATAAGGAGTTTTTTCTTTCTACTGACGTATCTTTAAATACTTACAAGTGTCAACAATATAATATAGAAAAATATACAGTATAATTCATTATATTATATTATATTATAAAGGCAAAAAATAACATTACCGGTATTATCTTTTAAAAGGAACTTTCCTGCTGCTAGTTTGCATTGTTTTGAAAATGGTTATTAGTTTGAAAATTCAAAGATATTTATACAGATCCATTACCATGTGCTGTTCTAAAGAAAAACTATTTCTGGACTTGAGAATAATATTGACAATGCTGTGTAAAGTAATTTACAAAATATGAAGTAGTGGTGAATAATAATCTTCGCATTTAAATTCATTTTTACTAATTTTTTATGAAATATTTCAGCGCTTTTGTTGTTACTTGTGCCAACACAATCCCAAAATGCACCTTGTGATGATCCATTTATACAAGTTGGTTCATACTGTTACTTCTTCAGTGATCCTACAGGAAACACATTAAACTGGTATGAAGCAAAACAATTATGTCAAACACAGTTCAAAGGAGTCCTTGCCATGTTGAACACTCAAGATAAGATCAACGTTGTGAGGAACTACCTACAAACCAATTGTAAGTATATTTTTATTGGACGATATTTAACGTAACATGAAAACAATTATTTCAGTACCGGCTGACCATCTATTACAGCATCTTTTTACAGCACCGAATTCATTGCTGCTGCAGTATTATGTTATTATTATACTGTACGGGGTGACAATTTATGAATTTAGTAATAGCCTACACTTTGAACGCTTAC
Organism: Campodea plusiochaeta; assembly: GCA_034698565.1. Taxonomy (NCBI): domain Eukaryota; kingdom Metazoa; phylum Arthropoda; class Diplura; order Rhabdura; family Campodeidae; genus Campodea; species Campodea plusiochaeta. Next base: position 7,070 of record JAQIWE010000573.1, on the reverse strand, counting down.
AAAAATTGATGTAATGAAGATACAGATACGATGTATGAAAGAGGACAAATGTAAATCTATTTTGATATATCATATGTATTCAAATTGTTAACCATACTTGCACAATATCTGATGAGAGCGTCTAAAGAAAATACAACAATTCATACTATTAATTTTGCAATCAAAAATTTAATTTCGAGGATACAGATCTGAAAATTTGAAGAATAATATTTCCATTACATATAATCAACTACTAAAAAGTTCGAAAAATTCATTCAGTAGTTTTTGTGCTATGTTTTTTCAACTGACCACATTTTTCTTATTCTGCAAGGCAAATATGAAGTTGTGTCATTCCTGTGTTAATAGATAGAAAAATCATTAGGTAACCCGAAAAAGGTCATATTGTAAAACTACTGAACGAATATTTTTTATAATTTTAGAACTCTTTTATATTTAATGAAAGCAGGCCTACTAAATTTAATATTTACCGACATTTGTATTTAAATTAAAATTTTGAAGACAACATAAGGGTATGAATTATCGGCGCATTTTCTTCAGACGCTGTCGTCAGAAAATTCCGCAATAACGGTTAAGAATTTGAAAGCATATTATGAAATCGCAAGTTAATTTTACATTTGTCCTTCTTCATTTAAGCCATCATAAACCGTAACTGTATCTTACAAATAAATCAGTTTTTATAAAAGTTCAAATTGTGGGCTATTACTTCACTGTCACCATGTACTATATTAATGGTTATAATTAAGTTGACATGTTTTTCTCACTTTATGTATTACAATTTATGCAAATTCGCATTTCATTAGAGTTCATGAGAAATTAAAAAAAGCACAATTTTAAAGTTCTTTTTATTATATAGTTCGTGCAAATACTATAGTACAATCAATCTCCTTAAAAGTAATAAAACATATTGCAATAGAGTAGTAATGTAATATATTAAAAATACATAAAAGTATGTTTAATGTAAACTCATCTTCAAGGTATTTACAATATTTATGTGTTAAAATTAAATATAAAGAGATGAAATCATAGAAAATATTTAAGGTTTTAAAATTGACTTTTTCAGCAGATTTTGTAATGTTCTTTGCACATTCATTCCTGGCGTTTCATTGAGAGCATTTTCATCTTCGGCTTTTATGTGGATGGACTCAATATGACACCGATTATAAACAGTTCCACCTTTGTTCAATAAAATATCACCTTTCCAATCGATCAAATAAGATGATTTAACCTTTTAAGTTGTGTTTTGCAAGAGGAATTTACTGTATCTGAATGACCCAAACGTAAATTAGCACAATGTTCTTTAACCCGTTTATCTAATCACCTACCCGTTTGACCAATGTACGGGATTGTTTCTTACACTTTCTACAGGTTATTTTGTAGACTACGGGAAATTTTTTCTTTGTCCTTTTATCTGTCTTTTGGTCAAGAATTTGTTTATATTTACCTTTAACACATTATAATATTGTAAATAGTTTGAAAATGAATTTGCATTATAATCGAAAATTCACGAGAAAATCGTATTTTATTGTGAGAGATAAGAGCCTTTAAAACATGAATGTATGGGACTTCCAATCGTCAAGATCTAGTGTCACATTTTATATTCTTCTGTTAAACTTCTTACTTACCTTTTTTTCCAGATGCCCCAGCAGATGTTTTGGGATTTTGGATATCTGGTAACTGCCAAGGAAATGAAAACAATTGGGTTTGGGATCCAACTTCTGCTTCAATCGAGTATTTTGACTGGGGCTTAGATCAACCAAACATGGAAAATCAGAATTGCTTGTGTTTGTATGGTCCTACATCACAGAATTTCACTTGGAACGATTGTGGATGCCATTGGATAATGGCGTTTATCTGTCAACCTGTTCCTTCTGATGTCAGTCAATACTTCTAGTCATATTCATCCTTAATGGTTTTATACTGGTGCGATGAATATATTATTTTTTGGTATCAGATGAGCAATAAAATTGTTTTTGAATTTGATGTTATGTTATCGATAAAACCAAATTAAAAAAAAATTGTATAAACGCTTTCATTTACTGAAGATGTTGATGAAATTAATTTGAAAATAATTAAATTATGTTATCATTTTACTATTGACTCGACTTTGCATATTCCAGATTGATGTCCAGTATAATACCGACAGAGTCATTCTCACAATGCATAAAAAAGAAATTTATTTTCTAAGTTTAACAGGATTTACAGATAATTCATGATGATAAAAATTACGGAAAAAGAAAGATGTTATTGTTAATACAGGCTTAACTTATGGGTACAGTATGTACACTATTAATAAAATTTTCTTAAAATGTAAGAAAAAAACATCATACATAATAATATCACCCAAGAGGCCAAGACCGAACTTCAAAATAAAAATGAAAGAGAAAGCCTATCAAGAAAAGTCATTATTACTAAAAGCTGTAATGCTACTAACAAATTCTACAGAATTATGAAGTGTAATAATATTCAGTGAATACAAAAACATGGTAGAAATAACAAAGTTTAATTTATAATCCACAAACGAGTAAACTACCCTTGGTATTTCACACGAATTATGCTCAGAATTTGATACGTCATTATTGGAGATTTCCCGTGGTTACCCATTAACGTCATTCGACGCAATACGTAAAATTAAGGGAGTTAATATTTTTCAAAGTTTTGTTTCCTAAAAAAAATTCTTATGGCAAATAATATGGGAATAAAACATTGATTTTGAAGGGTTTTCGCTGCAAATTTAAAAAAATAATTTTGGTAAACTTCATATAACTGACTTTCTTAAAATTTGGACCAAAAGTTCCATTTGGTACTAGAAACATTTCACTTCATTTTTAGTTCTATTGGTGTGCATATTCTACTCTTTCAGAGACAGTCAAACATAAAATAGAGGTTTTGTATTGGAATATTTCAGTCATCAGCTGTTTGTCATCTTTTCCCTCTATCATATATAAAACTTTACATTCTTTTCTTCAGTTTTTCATTTAAAAATATTTATTATGAAATTTCAGCTAGTTTTATAACGAAAATATAACTGAAAAATCAAAAAACATTATAATTTTGATATAAAGAAAGGGACAGAACTACTTACTGTTAATACTGTACATGAAGTCAAAATGTTGAATTATTATTGATTGATGTATGATTAATGACATTCATAAATGAATTGATTGAATGAAACAACTGGATATGTTGTAAAATCTTATGAATGAAAAATAACAGTTTTTTAAAGGGATAATGCTGTAATGTTTCCTCTGTTATTTTATATGTTGGAGTGCCTCCGACAGGGCAGGATGAGCACACCAATGAAACTAAAAATGAAGTGAAATCTTTCTAGTATCAAATGGGACATTGGGTTTGAATTTTAAGCAAATCAGATATATTAAGTTTACCAACATTATTTCAAAAGTTTACAGGGTTCTCCATGTTATTTGGCATGAGGAATTTTCTGTCTTGAGGTACCAAAACTTTAAAAAGGTTTCCTCCCTTAATTTTGAGCATTGAGTCAAATGACGTTAATGGGTAACTACGGGGAACTTCGAGAATGATGTATCAAATTCTGTGCAAAATTCGTAACAACTCGGGTAGTCTAGTAAGTTAATCTGGTATCAGAGTTGCTCTGTGTCACTGAATCAACTGGGTGTCTATAAGACAATTCGTTTTTTAGATAATCTCATCTAAATGTGAAATTCATAATCATAAAATAAAATGACTGACTGCTATTCACAGTTCATGTTTCTTTTGCTTTTGGCTCACTTATTTTATTACATTTCTTTGGATGAACGTTTTTTTCTTAGATTCTCCAGCAAACATTACTGGATTTTGGCTGTCTGGTAACAACCAAGGAAGTGAAAATAAATGGGTTTGGGATCCAACTTCAACATTAATTGAGCATTTTGACTGGGGTGTTAATCAGCCAAATCTGGGAAATGAACATTGTTTATGCTTGTTCAGACTTCACTCACAGAATTTTACATGGAACGATTGTGGATGCCTCGGAATATTGGCTTTTATCTGTCAACCTGTTCCTTCCGACGTCAGTCAATATTTCTAGTCCTATCTCTTCTTAATGTTTTTTTATTGGTGCGATAAATAAATTGTCAATATTGATTGTCATCAGACTAGTAGTGAAATTGTTTTTTGTTGCCGATAAGACTTAATTAAAAAAATATATTGACTCTTTCGTTTACAGGGTGGTCCAAAAGTATTTGGTCCGATTTTCAAACTAGAATATTTCGAACAGTGTTTAAAACAAATTAATGCTCTGGTTATGCTCTTTCAGAAAATACTTGATTTTGTGGGTCTGGGTGGCACAACTTCGCCGTCATGGATCATTTTATAAAAAGAGCCAAAAATAAAAGTAGTAGAAACTGGAAAATTTAAAAAATAAAATAAATTATGCAATGTTGCAGAGTGTGTATTTGTTGTTACTTGCCTTTCTTTGTTCAGGAAGACTAAAAACAACTCAATGTCAAAGAAAATTCGTTTATTTTTGTTAGAAACAATTGAAATATTAAAATACATGTTAATGGCTGTCTGGGACCAGTTCCTCAGAATTGCATTAGTACAGTAATTTAAAAGTGGTCGAATCCATTGAGTGGTGTAATGGATCAAGATAATCCACTTTCAACCTGTCACTAAACAAGTAAAACTATGTTTCTTCATATTTTTTTTTCACTTTACTACCTTTATTTTTGGTACTTTTTATAAAATGGGCTATGGTGGCGAGATTGTACCACTCTTAACCAACAAAACCTGACATTTTTTGAAAGCGCATTGCTTGAGCTTTAATTTGGTGGTAGAATCATGTCTGTAGTGTAAATATTATTTTACATATTCTAGTTTGAAAATTGAACCAAATACTTTTTGACCACCCTGTATACTGCTGAAAATGATGGTGGAAAAAAACATAACTTGAAAATAATTAAACTACAGGGTTGTCCAAAAGTATTTTGTCCGATTTTCGAACAGCAATATCTCAGAAACTATTTGATAAAAAAAGCTGAATCAACCACCAAATTAAACCTCATTCAATTCTCTTTCCAACAATGTATAGGCTATTGGTTCAGATAAAACAGATTCGTAACCATGGCCAATTTACAAAAAAGTACCGAAAATAAAGTTGTAAAATGAGGAAAAGTGAAAAAAAAAATTCATTGAAAATTGTCCCAGAGTGTATTTTCTTTTTCTTTTACATGCATAATTTTAACTGGTAAAAACTTGAAAATAGCGTAGTAACTGAAATTTTTGTTCGTTCTTGTTTTAAGAAGCAGAATATGAAGGACAGGAAAATTTCTGCAGGGGAAGAATTTAATCAAAATTAGATTTCAACATTGATTTCAAGTCAGAGAATTGATTTCAAGTCAGAGATTGAGCGCTGTGATGGATTAAGAAGTTCACCATGTTGAACTTCTTAATCAAAATTAAAACGTTTAAAGGATTTTTTTTTCTTGTTATTATTTTATTTTGCAAATTTTATTTTTGATCCTTATTCGTAAATTGGCCATAGTTACGATTCTGTCTTATCTGAACCAATAGAATATATATTGTTGGAAACAGAATTGATTGAGCTTTAATTTGGTGATTGAGTCAGGTGTCTATGTCAAACAGTTGAGATATTGCTGTTTGAAAACAGGACCAAATATACTTTTGAACCATCCTATATGTTATCATTTTGTTGCTGATTTGATTTTACATAATCCAGATTGCTGTGAAAGTGTACACTCATTCTAGACATTGCAAAAAAAAAAAAAAAATTCGTATGCTATGTCCAATGTTTAACAGGCTTCTACATGTAGTTTAATCCCTGGGGATAAAAAATTGAGTTATGGACATAACACTTATCCTTTGAAGTAAATTCTTATCTGATTGAAGCGAAATGCATTCTCAAATAATCTAAAAACAATTACTGTCCTTAGATTATTTGAGAATGTTTGAGAGAATTTCACATTTGATTATGTTTGACTTTTTCTGAATATTTTCTTTTCTTTCAACAGCAGCCAAACAGCGTTGTATTACAATAATGAAAATACAACTAGTAGCATTTCCACTTTTGTTACTGAAAGTAAACTATAAGCTTTCTGGCTAATTAATACAGATAAAATAAATAAGGGGAAGTGTGGTATCCAATTTTTTTAAATAAATTTGCAAGCCGTTACAATTTTGTAGTTGTCAGTGTAATTTGTATTTTTACTCATTTTGAATCCATTTATGGAAGTTCATAATAAAAAAAATCGATAACGGACTTCGCCAAATTTTACAGGAAAGTTTTATTGAATTTCAATATACTAAATGGAAAACAATTCTTTACGAAATGAAAAACTGTAATTACGAGCTGCTTGAAAAAAGAAATGAGTATATCAATGATTTGCTATTGATATATACAAGTTTTTAACCAATCACTCTTTCCAAATTTCAATACCTTTTTTAAACAAAAGTGAAGAGAAATATGAGGAATAATCAAGTAAATTGTAATTTTGGTACCATTTCGTTGCTTAAAGTACAGTATATTTTTTCATCATCAGTGTCTCCTCTTTTGACAATAGTTGAAATGAAACCCATGTAGGTTGTGCAATTTCAACAAAAAAAATTAATTTTGCATTTCCAAAAATTAAGAAATAGTAACATGAACCAATGTTTCAGAATATACAAAAAAAACTCAGAAAAATAATTATAAAATACAATTTTTATTTCATAAAATAGACAGTTTCCCAAAAAATATTTCCTAGATTTTCCTTTGGAAATACGGTGTACAGTGTATAATAAAATGCATATTCTATCTATTTGTGCATAAGCTATGAAATACAAATAAAATTATTTTGTAAATGTATGGTTGGATATTTTCATCTGAGTGTTTCACAGTCAGAACTCTAACTGATAGTTAAAATAATCAACTTAACTACAGTGGTGGATTTTTCATAAGGGGCGAATAATTAAAGAGAGACATTTAAGATCAAAATGTAAGGTTATATGTCAATATACAAATTAAAACAGCCAACTTTAAAAAAATATGATATTGATGGTATACCTCTTGAACGATGTACTGAAATCAAAGATCTGGGAATTTACTTTCAATCAAA
>JAQIWE010000572.1:0-21071 GCA_034698565.1 Campodea plusiochaeta | reverse complement strand
CAAAACTGTTTTTATTTTTACGGTACGTTGAACGGTTCAGGAATTAGAAAGGAAAAACCAGGACTGTAATTCATGGATGCCTATGGGTGTCTGCATGTCACATGCCACCGATGCCCATAGGCGTTTGACCCAGTACTAGGTCACCTGTTGACCTTTTTCATTTTTTTTTGGTAGCCTACATATGTGATCCTAGTGACTAAAACAACAAGAAAACACAAAAAAAGTATATGGTATCTGGGAAGGGTTCCTAATTTTTTGTTGGCAGTTATAGTGTTAACAAAATTGAATAAACTTCACAATTTGCTTAAACAAAGAATGAACTTGTTTTTGTGACAATCAGAATAGCACATAATGCAAATACAAAATAGACTTACTACGGTTCTACTTCAACTTTAGTCTTACCTGTGCGACCAGGCCTGCAGATATACAAACATACATTCAACTTCATGCTTTTTCAAGATGTAAACTTCACTCTCATCAGTCTTTTCTTCAACTACAAAATAAAAATAAATTGTTAATCTACTACACAGTTTGGGAAGCAGTTATAAGAAAAATATACAATGCACAATTTTTTATTATGGTTAATTACAGTTTATACATAATATGCAAAGAGAAATAGCACTCTGCACTTTTAAAGTACTTTGGAAATTCATAGATCTAATATATGAAGTTAGCCTATTTCAGTAACATTAAATTTAACTTTAAAATATTTGTTACATTTTTAAAACATTTCCCTCTTCATTTGTTTTCTCGTTTTATCTGTATACTTTTTATTTTCACCCTTACAACCATATATTATACTTCAAACCTATAATTATAATACGGTAAAACCCTTGTATTTGGGAAGCCTGCTCTTAGAAGTCACATGCTGCTTCTTTAAATTGAAATTAGTCTCCTTATTATTATGTAACACAGCTATATTAAATTGAGCTCATTGAGCTCAAAAACTATTGGTTTTGGAGCAAACGTTTCCTCTGTATCACGATCAGTGATCATCATGTAACTGTTTTGAAATATACGGTGTATAGGAAGTTATTACATAATTAAATATTGACTATAGCGAGGCCGAAGTAAGCCGGCTGATTTGTTAATAACATTAGGCCTATAATATTCATGAATTTTGAATTACTATTTTTACTGGTACTGGCATTACTGCATAATGATAATTTTTGGATGATAAATAGAGTGAAACCGCAGTGGTTCTGGTGTTGAGTGTAAAGTTATGTTGACAGCACTGCACCTATAAAATAAACCCTTTGCTTTACCACAAGAAGTGGATTTACGGCAATCTCATACAATGTCTGTCACTGTCTCAAAAGTAAAGGTTCTGATCTATACATAAAAGGCAAAATATATTCTATTGATGATATTATTGGCTTGGGTAGGTTATAGGTCAAGACTTGCTACAAAACAAGTGGCTCAGTCAGTCCTGACTCCTGAACTATCCTACTTTTTGTACTAAGGATATATTTTGATACTTCGTTACTTTTTTAACAGAGTCTGATATCGAACAACAACATGCTGTCAAAGTGCTTTTGAAACTTGCATTGCTTAAGATTTAGTCTTAGTATTTCATAGTTCAATGCTTCCCAACTGTAGGGTGCCACCAGTGGCCACTCCTTTTGCAGGTTATTTCGCAGCGCCAGCTCTTTGGGTGGTGCTGAAGTGAATGTGATTGAGGATTCAAGAAAAGGTAGTTTTTAAAATCATTTACTCGCTATTAGAGCAATTTAATGAAAATTAGGAAGAAGTACCCTCTAACTTATTTTAAAATGCAGTTGTGTGTAAAATATAATTATTTTATCAGCTATAGTGAAGAAGGAAATTTATTCGAAAGCAATGTTTTAAAGAACACAAGTAGGTCTAGCAGAATTGCTGCTGAAAATATTTTTCTTGTTTTGCAACCTGGTTGTTCTCGAAATTGATATATCTTGATTGTTTGCTTTCAGATTCTTCATTCTCCTGTGTTACACAGTTTCTGGAGATTCTACCCCTTGGTGTTTACTAAGATACTTCTAGTAGAAGGCACAATTTTTTGAAGCAAGTTGGAAGAAACATAAAGCAATTTTCAGTCTTAACTTTTCGTCATATTATCAGAATCTGGCTGGTTCAGTAAATGAATAACCTACAATACTATTTCCAGATGAGCAGAAAATACCCATGAGACAAAAATTTCCCACAAACCTCTATTAAATTTCTGAAAATTTCCCGATTTTCTTTCTGGGATATTTAGCTTAGCCTAATTGAGTTATTTGCAGCTCAACTTTCAGAGAGTAAAACGAAGAAAATAATTCATCAAGTTGTTAATCTTTTTTTTTTTTTTCTGGTTGTACGAACACTTTTCCTACATAGTCTAGCATTTTAGACTAACTATTTATAATATGAACGTGGTGTGCTACAGATGGTATCTTTATTGCTTTATAGTATTTTTGCTAATTTTTAAAGAAAGTACCGGTACTTTTTTAATAATACACTTTGTTTATTTTTGTAAGTTTTTTTGAAGAAGTACTGAAAAAATTTGGAAATTTTGTTCCAAAAGTGTGCTGATACGGAAATTTTCTTCTTCTTCAGAACTTCGCGATTTCTTCTACTTTTTCGCACAAAAAAAAATTAATTTTATAGAACTTTTTTTCTACAAAAATTTCCCACAACATTCAAAATTTCCCACAAATGTAGTTCGAGGGTTAGAGTATTTTCTGCACCCCTGAGTACTTCTACCAAAGTTAGCCAGACCAATGACTTCAACAACATAGATTTGCAAAGATGTTTATTTATTCATGAATTTTAGCAATCTGACAATCTCTGAATCAATTGATGTGAATTATTGCAGGAATGCATGCAATCAAGTATCAATTATTGTGCTCACTGGAATCAGGTGAATTAAATGCACAGTCTTGTAATCAGCAATTAGGTCCTGGTATTATTATTGCAATTTGATTGACAATCTTGCGATATGATTGCCAATCACCTATAATCTCAGGGGTCGCTCTGTGCTTACCAATATTGCTACTCGCACATAACTTCCATACAGCTGTGACGTTACAAGAACAGAACTCAAACATTAACTGAACTCCTGAGACTCAATCTGTAACTCACAAATTACCATAGTAGCGTAATCTCGCAATCAGCTATATTTTTGCGCCGCTCACAGGATTAAGAACTGCAATCTTGCAATCAAAGCATACATTCACAATAATCTTACAATGAGGCTACGCTCAACGCCGCTCTCACAAACTGAGCGCCAATCTCTATATATTTTTGGTGCAATCTTACAACAGAGTGTAACTCACTAAAATCTTATTGAATTAAGTGGGATCGCTTGCAATCACCTTCATAGTACCTTAAGTGATGACAATCTCGTATGCTAAAAGTAGTACCCTAGGCTAATCGAGTTATTCACTTTTATTTATAAACTAGACCAAATATCATTAAACTTCTTAAAAATAAAGGTTTCAGTTGTTCAAAATAGAAAATGTAAGCTAAGACAGGTTGTTATGCAGTCATAAAAAAGAACCTTTATGTCAGCAGGAAAGTAACAGAATATTGTGCTAGGCCTATTTGACTAGAGCTACTGAACCTACTGGTGTTTGTTGCAGTAATGCTGTAAAGACTGAAAGAGGTGCCATTTGCATAGCTCTAGACGTAGCCTACAGCCTGGCAATGGGTCTAAATGTTATAGGAAAGTAGACTACAATAAATCATAGCCTGGCTGCTTACAGATGTACTGTAGCCTACATGTATGACCATCATATTTCCCACTTTTGGTTCCTGAAAGATAAACTGTCTGCAACAGTCATCTAGTCCATAGACCTATGCTTAGGCCTATGGCAAATGACAAACTTAATACCTTGCTTTGGAAAACTAAGCTTGGCCTATCACAGTCCCTGTATCAATTTAGACTAGGCTAGTTACAAGTTTCAAGCAAATTTTTTTTTTTGTTATTTACAAATTTTATGTGGAAAACATGAACATACGAATACTTACGTTTCCTCGAAACCTGGTGAAGGAATTCGATGAAATCCTTGCAGGTATCACACATTGTCATATTATAGGCCCGGCATTACAATAAAAATTAACAATGATCTCTTCAGAGAACACAGCAGCTACCTCCTTCGTCTACTTGCAAATTGCCTATGCAAACGCATGGAATCACCCACCATTCATTTACTGTAAACATTCTATCAACATTGTAACTATCATAAACAGACACCAGAGGTCTCCTCTGTTTCTCTTTACGCCATCGTACTTACCGTAGCGCTTTGAAAGATACTGACGAGTGGTGAGAAAAAACACTACAGATTTATTTTCACAATGGCGGTTTGTTTGAAGTTGTATAAACAGTAAAACCTCTACCCACATATGGTGTGGGTAGAGAGTAAAACACTGGAGACATTTCGAAAAAATTAATTATTTTAGACTATTTTTAAAGCTATATTTTAAAATATCGGTCTCATTTCTTAATATTTTTACTTTATTTTTCTGTACATTAATTTTCTAAACCTAATGGCGGGGGGAGCAAACTGCCCACCATTTATATTGATATAGGATAATATTTATTATTATATAAATACATTGAATTTTGTTTTATCTTTTACTTTCCTATATTGGTATAATACTTATTGGGGAAAAAGGAAATGTGGAGCTCTTAGAATTGTTGTAATTTCATGTGAAATCGAGGTAAAATCTGTCTATATTTCTAAAAAATTTACAATAATTAGGTCTTTATCGAGTAGTAATTTTGAATTACACTGAAAAAAAAAGAATTTTTCTTTAATCTAAGATTTTTGTACTATTTGAGATTTACGAACCTGCTGCTTTTTGAACAAACCTGCTTTAAAAAAATGTATATAAACCAGCCCTTTTTTATATAATTATATTCTAACTCCAACTATTTTCAGTTAAATCCTAGAATACATACCCTTTTCATATTATATACAATACAGAAAATCCGGTAAGAACGTCCTAGAGTTGAATCCTTCAGTGATTGTATGAACAGTTGAACACAACTCCATGCAAACATCACAATATTTTTTATATGATTGTATGAAATATAAAAATTATTTATAAATATAAAAATAATCTTGCTAAATTCTCACACAAAAATGTATTGTTAATTTGTTATGGATATGAATATGAAAATAGCAAATCGCTGTATAAAATAGACCTACCCCTAAAATTTGATCACCCCTATTTTTATTAAAGAAAATTGGTAATGTTATAAATCATGAAGTCAGTCAGGTCACAGTAGCCCCCCCCCTTTCCACGAGATAAATAATGATGGAAAAACTGTTTCATGTAATACAAATAATATTATTTTAAGTGTAAATAATAAAAAGTGCAGGTCAAACAAGAAATAGTAAATTATCATATGAAGCTATTGGAAGCACTATATAACAATGTAATGTTTCTTTTGAATATGAAAATTGGCAAATCATAAAAATTTCATCAGTGGTATAGCCTACAATGTTATTCTGTACATCTAATAATATGAACAAAAAAGAATGTATCATATTTCTTTAATCCAAATCTACATTCAAATGATAAATTCAAAAGAGAAAATCATTTCCACATAAAACTTCATGGCAAATGACCCTCACATTTTATTTATATTTTATTCAATAAAAATTTAAAGTTTCCTTGCATTATTTTGAGAGTTCATTTATTCTGAAATATAATAATGGGCAGGTAAAGGGAATGAAATCAAAGTCCTTTTTTTAAACTTCAGAGATTTAATTACAATATGATCTCAAGAACATAATTTAACCCTACATTTACAACTCAAAACATTAAAAAAATATTTCTAATAATGAATTTTATTGCTAGTTCAAAAAAAGCAGAAATCATAGCTGTTAAATACAAAATGCATTATTAGAATATAAAAAGGAGTATTCCTCTGGTACAAATATATGATCAACAAAAACAGTAACATATTATTTATAATGGATGTACCACAATTTCTTTTTTATATTGGAACAATTTTCTCTTGTATAAACACTTGCTATAATACAAATGAACATACATGTAATACACAGAAATCCAGCAAAATGCTATATTAATCAAATCTCAGGTCACAAACTGTATCACGTTTCAGTTAAAACCTGTCATTCTTCCTTCAATACTGTCTCTCAAACCAAAAAAATGAGGATTACTACACTTCTTAACTAAGAGAAAGTAATTTTCAAGTTAAGAAATAAAAGCAACTAAAATATAAACTGAGATGTGTTTCTGTTCTCGCTGAATCATGTAACTTATATGACTGCTATTAAACTTTCATGTCATTTGCATAACTTGTGGGAAAAGGAATTTCAAAACACGAAATTATTAATATATTTTCCTTTATTGAGTCCAAATTCAACAATATCTTACAATTTGTAGTATTTTTAATCTAGGATAATTTCTCCTTATTAAAAATAACTACACTTTATTTTTTCACCAAACCTTCTTTTTTATTTGGAACGGAAAATTCTCTTTCTCACACATAATAAGTTCATACAAGAATAATACAATTTACAACTTGACAACATTAGTAATTCTTGAATATTCCTTGTAATAAAAGACACGTTATTAAAAATGCCTTGAATATTTCAACAAATTCATTAATATTTCATTTCACCAGGAAATGATTTATTCAAAAATCTCAGTTGCATATAGGGAACTTAATTTATTTGAATAGTTCTATCTACACCATGTAAATTATATAAAAAGAAAAGGAAAAAAAAAACTTAATAGTATGCAAAATTTAAGGAATGCATACAGAGTGCTCTATTCAAATTCAAAATATTCACATTCTTGTTAAAATATCACATTTGGCAAGAGTTCTCCTTCAATGTTAACTTGTGTCTGTTAACTATTAACCAAAGATTACCATAAACAAATCTCTTTTGAAATTAAGAATAAAATCATGTCTTATAGTTTCTAATTCATTAATTAGTTTGAAGCATTTTAGTATCACTAAACTGTACAAAATAACTTCTGTGCTTAACTGTGTCATAAATAGAATAAAAGAAAAACATATAAATAAAACATTCATATTTATAATTATATTTATACTTTACATAGTTAATCTGGGAATGAAAATACAAATTCAAAGCATGATACTGTAAGGTATCAATAATTATTAAGAAGTCAAAAAAATAGCAAGACTGAAAGATAGTGCTTTTACAGTTGTTCTAGTAACAGCAGTAGCTTTCATATTTTGTATAAAATTATACATTTTCATACAACATAAATTAAATACTAATATATTACAGAATAAAAAAAAATTGGACAAACTCTTTTGACTTTCTTAACCAATGTGTACTTTGAAGTGCCCTGAATAGAAAAAATACTATTCAATAAATACTTATTCCTCATATACAAATAGCCAAATTCCACTTACAATGTGCAAGGGAAATGGAGGAAAAATCAGATAGAACACAAGTCTATCCAATTTCATTTGTACTTATTTGCAAATTCTTTTATTTTTTTAAATCTTTTTTTATTTTGTACAAAACAATTAGTACTCCAATATGCTACTGAGCCTGCTTTGAGTTGCCATCGATTCTTAAAAAAATATACAGCGATAAAAAATCATTAAGATTACTAATGTTCAGAGAGGAATAATTTTCAATATTACATTAAATATTAAAATCATAATAATTATATTACATTAATTAAAAATATCAACATTGACATGCTAATAAAATCACTAAAATGTATTACAATAATATTTACTATTTAGAAATTGATGTAAGGTAATTGTTTTCCACATGATCTTTAGTTCCTCTGAATATAACATCGGATTGAAAACATTGTAATGTACTATGTTTGAAAATCAGTCTTTCAAGTCTCAAAGCTTCACAAAAATCACACTTGGGGGGGAAAGGTACAAAAGAATTCTATACTTTTATCAGAAGTTGACCTATACAAAACACTGTATTGCACCATCCCTGATAACAACTTTATCAAATCAAGTAAAAAATGTGAATATTTAAGGCATCCTAGAACCATAACCGCAAACATTATAGCAGTTACATACATACAAATATTGTGTTATTCTTGCATGACTTAGTCAAAATTATTCCAATACTAGTTTAAGTACATTTTAAAATCTTTTGTCGAATTTCAACGATTTTGTAGTAATATAAAAAAAAATTACAACCAGCATAAACGTGAGAAGCTGGAAGATGACACCAGATGAAAAAAAAATGATAATAGCAACACTTGTTTGAATGATATAAAATGCATTTTAGAGCTTCAACTGGTTATCACCACTGATACAAGGCAGTGAGGATGTTGAAAGCATCTTGGTTGCTGCTACATCACGAAATAACTTCTTGTTGCTTTGGAAGCTTCTCAGCAGCTGAAACAAAATTCATTGAGTCATAAAGTTATTTTTAGCTTGTTTAATGTTTTCTAAGTGAACATATAAAGCATAATAAACATGCTGCACACAGTTTACTCATCATGCACAGTCAATATAAAACTCATACAATACTGTTCTACCACAGGAACTGTGCATGTTGAAAAAAATTGGAGGAATGTGAGAAAGATTGGAGGAGAAGGTTTGTATAACTAAAAAAAGGTAAGGGTCATTCAATGAATTATAAACATCTCAGATTATTTGTACAAATTATAATGCATATTTTATTGGTTCATTTCACTCATTGTATAATAATTTTTTTGATTCAATGTCGTATTAATATTAACCTGTTAAAACTTTATAATTGACAAAATAAGTTGTAAAAATAATGGAAATAATATTCCTTCATGACAAGTATTAACTACAAAGTCATTTGTCTATGAAATAATAATGAAAGATGTTAGAAAAAAGTAATTTAAATGTGAATTCAAAAATTTTTCCTATAATATGCACATTTTGGTGAACCATGGAAAGAAGATAAACCCGTTACTTTTCTCACTCCCGAATCCCTCCCCAAATTCCTCTGAAATGCACAGTTGCCGTGGTAGGACAGAGTATTAGTTACTAATAAAATAGGAGAGCAAATATTTTTCAATGGTGGTACACAAATAAAAAATGAAACTTTTCAATTAATGTTGAAATAAACTTTTCATAATGTGTTTTAATTCATACTCAATAACCTACAGTAAAATAATTGTTGTGATATCATTGTTAAAATATTAAGAGCTTGTAAAATTGAAAGGGAATGAGTAATTGAGCATGTCACTTTTATTTAAGCCACATCTTGAAAAGTACTTGACAACAACAAATTAATACTTTCAGGATGTACTAGACTATATTATGTTATATAGGCCTAGCATAAAAATAGAGTTATATTCATTAAATTATACAGTACATTTAAAATGAAAAATAAATATTAGTCTTATGTTATTTTCAGTAAATGGATATTTGGAATAATTCCATCCTTCCATAGTGTGAAACAGAACTCTAGTAAATATTTTAATAAAGTAATAGGAATTCTATTATAGATATTATTTCATTTTCACATGTTAATATGTTATAGATGTATTTTTTCTACTCTGGTAAGTATTTCCCCTCTTAATTTAAGCTACAAATTGAAAATAACTTCCTTAAAACAACTCAATAAAATATATACCGGTAGGTTTATAGTTCAAAGTTTAACAATGGGAAAATAAACTTACAATAAAATAAAAGTGAATAAACAAAATACTGTAATCAACGTAAATCTAACCTTTTCTAATTAAAATAAATTGTTAGTACAGCAAAATAACATGCATGTATCCATACACAACTTTATTAAATTGTAATTATTTTTCTTACCTTCTTTTTCCTTACGTTTCTTCTTTTTCCACTGCCTATCCATACCAGCTAATTGAGATTTCACACTCATATACGTCTTACGAACATCCTGGATTTGACGCTCAAGGAATGCAATTCGCTGCTCACGATTCAAGTTGGGATCTGAAAGAAACAAATTTTTTGTTGCAGTTTACTTTAGCCTAATTAAATCATATACTCAGAAGACACAATGATTTGTAAATTAGAACAGAATTTTTTTAAGCTGTAAGAGTGTACCGTAATACAATAAAATTAATATGATCATAATATAAATTTTGTTGTCTTTCTATAAAATAAGTAAATAATTGCTCATTATTTATAGATTATTGACAAATTTCCACTATCTTTTGCAGAATTATATTTGTTATTATTGAGTAAAGATTTTAAAAAAAAACTTCTGGAAATAATATTATAAACAGTGGATAAAATACCATCACATGTAAAAAGCAAAGCACCACAATTTTTTAACAATCTGAAAGTTTTTAAAAACTGTTTAGGAAGTTCAGTAAGGTTTGCACAGTTTTAAAGCACTAATGTCTACAATCTCAAAGCTTGAGAGGAAACTTGGTTGAACTTTACATGTTCTAGCAATTGTTTAAACTAAACATAGATTATAATATGATCATTCTAGAGTTTATTTCATACAAATGAGAAGAGAAAATAGTATTTTTGGTCATTAATAACATATTTCTATTGTTACTACTGTGAGATTATATATATACTTTAGGAATAAAAAATGTGTTGTTGTGATAGTTGAATTGTTTCTTACCTAATTCCACGTAGAAGTTGTACTTGGAAGGTCTTGATGAAGGTGGTATACCAGAGCGATGTATTATATCAGCTACATTACAATGATGATCTTCACTATCACTACCACCTAACAACATACAACATTATTATTAGTAAGATTTACATACCATTGTAGCAGAGCTACTACCTCGTAAGTGCATTTTTCAAAAATTTTCAGAAGGGAAAAACTGATTATGACAGTTTTATTTACTTTGAATCAAAATTTTATTAAATATTCTGTTATTTCTGAAGTATTTAATTAACAATTTGTCTTATTTTTTACCTGCAACCCTCTCAAAATTCCATTTATCGCCTGAAATTTTACACATTTTTTACACATATTTTTGTGATTTCCTAGCACATACGAGATATTTTGTGCACATAAGAGATATTAATCGCTAATAGTAGTCACAAGCAGCTGCCACTTCAATGGCATTATACCTCTTATGTGAAACAAATAGCTGTATTTCGCCGATTTAGCGATTTTTTCACATAAGAGATTTTTAGACTGTCAGGGCTCGGGGTTGCCATTACTTCCATAATATAAAAAATCCAATTTTTGAAAAATGCTGCACATACGAGGTATTAGCGCCGCTACGACGATACTACTCTTCAACATTTTTATCTGTCCAACATTCATTACACTGTAGTTATACTTTGAAGAGTTCTCTACATTTTTCTTTCACTTATAATGTAATATTAGTCCACATTTTTTAAATACTTTTTTGAGCAAGAATCATATTATTATCAGCTATTGATTTATTTTCTATCTTTTTGAAGTTCAGAAGTGATTGTGATGTCATGATTTGAATTGATCTGAAGTTGCTCCTACCTTTTCCCCTAAGAGGTGTAGCTCTACTCTTTGGTTTCTTCTTTGCAATAGTATAATCTTCATCACTCTTTCTCTTCCTTCCACGTTTTCTTGGAGGTGGAAATCTCATATCTTCATCTTTATCATCACTACTACGACGACGTTTATGACAATTCACTTTCATCTCACTTGAACTACTACCAGCTACAAGGAAGACAACACATATATTAAAATATACTAGTTACATTTTCTATGTTTTTCTTTTCTTTTAATTTATATAGTTATGTAAACTTACCATGTAAGGTAAATAATAATCTATTAACCTAGCCTACTTTGCAAGTTATTTAACTATTTTGTTGATATTTTCTTTTTATTTGTTAAATGCCTGCAGCATTTGCCATTTGGATAATATTCTGATTTTATAAATTAGATTTAAATAAAGAATTACCATAGTAATGTTCTGTAGCTTGAAAAATTAAGTTTTTTTTATCTTGAGTCTTATATTGGAAAGTATAATTTGCAAGTGTAAAAAAAATTTCATTTAATGTAAAAAAAAAATTATCTTACTACTAGGATTCATAAAAATATTTTAAGTTCCATGTCTAAAAAATATATTGATACCATAATATTCAAAGAAATTGATTTACTAGGCTATTTAGGTATGTGTTCCACTGTTCCTTCATTTTAATATTTCATTTAACAGTTGCTTTGCATGGTTTTTGCATTCCATTGAAGCATTTTCCATACAGAGTAAATAATTTCATTTTTGTAGCTTCAATTAGTCCCAATTTAATAACCAGGTACACACATTTTGATACACTGTTATTAAAATGTTATATTCAATAGTTATTAATAATTTCTATCATAGAAAAAATTAAACAAAGTTATAAATTATGAATAAACTTAACAAACTTTAATGCTATGTGAAATTTCACTTGCCTAATCTAGTACTGTAGGCTAGCTAGAATTCTTTAAATTTTGCAGTATTTTTAAAAGTTTACTTATTTAGTACACATACCTTCACTGATTTGATATTTGGGTCTTCTTCCAAGACTTTCAATATCCCTTTCTGATGAATCTCGAGTGGATTTTGAGCTTTCATTGTCCATTGTTGAGGAACCGCCAACATCACTAACAAAACAAAAATATTTTCATTATTAATTGTTTTATTCTCTCTTATACTATTATACTACACTTAGATAGGTTTATGTCAAGTCAGATTACTGTAATTTTATTTTTGTTTTTATTTTGTGTTACACAAATTACGCCTTAATACAATTTAAATAAAAGATTGAAAGCAAATTTAAATTAAAAAAAACAGACATCATTAAACTCACTAGAAGTTACTTTGATTTCTTTTGGTTTATTAGTATTTTATATAAAATATTAGAAATGACAGTAAAATATACAGGGTGGTCCAAAAGTATTTGGTCCGATTTTCAAACATCAATATCTCTAAAACCGTTTGACATAGAGATCTGAATCAACCACCAAATTAAAGCTCTATCAATTGTCTTTTCAACAATATATAGTTTGTTGGATCAGATAAGACAGATTTGTAACCATGATCAATTTACAAAAAAGTACCAAAAATAAAAGTTGTAAAATGAGGAAAACTGAAAAAATAAGATAAATTAAAAAATGTTCCAGAGTGTATTTTATTTTTTACATGCATACTTTTAATTCCTGAAGTCTTGAAAATATCATAGCAAGAGAAAAGTTCGTTGTTGTTTTAAGAACAGAATATGAAGGACAGAAAAATTGCTACAGGGGAAGAATTTAATAAAAAGTAAATTTCAACATTAATTTCAAGTCGGAAAAAACTATTGTGTGCTGTGAAGGATTACGAAATTCACCCTGTTGAACTTCGCAATCATAATTAAAACATTTAATCATTATAATCAATGAAAAATTATTTTTTCCCCTTCTTTTCATTTTACAACTTTTATTTCTGGTACTTTTTTGTAAATTGGCCATGGTTATAAATCTGTTGTATCTAATTGTTGGAAAGAAAATTGATAGAGCTTTAATTTGGTGGTTGATTCAGGTCTTTACATCAAACTGTTTCTGAGATATTGCTGTTTGAAAATCGGACCAAATACTTTTGGACCTCCTTGTATACATAGATGACCTATTTAATGCACTTTTAGTTAAATCTACAGAAACAATTCTTTGCATCATATAGAATGAATATTGTTGTTTTGTATCATTTCTATAATCAAAAATAAACTACTACTATTCTATTAGCTAGTGTACTAGTCCCAAAAATATACTAACCATCAGAATCTTTACCAGTGCAAAAATTCTCAGTCTACCTTTTATAAGTAAATTCAAATAAACAAACTACATTTATGAAACTAATCCATTTTTACTACCTTTCAGTACCTATAACATGGATTTCTACTTCCTACAAGAACAAGTGAAAAGAAAATTCCCAGAGTTTTGCATTTCAATGAACATGTACGCAGCTTACTGTTTGTTAGTTGTTATTGAATATTGTGAAGAAACTGACATCACTGGGATAAGCAACAATAACTTATCTTAAAAACAGTGAAAACTAACCTATAGATACATACAAACGCTTAGTATAGTAAATAAATGTGGAATGGTTTAAAAGCATGGGAATGGTTGAAAAGCATGGGAATGTTTGCTGACTGAATGACTTCTGAAGCCTTAATTTATGTTTGTTGTAAATAAATGTATTTGTTTTATTCCCTTAACAGTTTTGAAATTTTGTATATCGTTTGATAATGACTTTGCAGTAAAGTTGAAAATTACGGATATTTTCTGTTTAATTATTGAGATAAAACCCCAAAACTCCAAGGGAAGGCTTAGTGTAGTATCTCAAAGTTACACCCAAGCACATAGATAAAATACCTTATAAGACAAGTGCTTCCTTATGCCTCTGAATCTACGCTTCCAAAGCAAATTTCCAGTAGTCCGCAGTGCAGTGACTTTCTGACCAGTCAATCTATATTTCCTGGTAGTGAAAGTTCAATGCCCAATATGAGCCTCAACTACAAACCACCTAATTCAGGAGTACACTGATTGGCTGGTTCGCATTGCCAAGTCCCAACTACACCAGACTACTAAAACTTTGCTTTGAAAGTGTAGATGCACAGGCAAGGGGGAGGATTTGTCTTAGAAGGTATTTCGTTTTTTGTCTATGACCAACCACTTTGTGTTTGTAATTTTGCAACTACCTGGTAATCTGAAAAAAGCAATGATATGAATTCATAAGTTTAATTGAACTTGTAACTTACCCCCTTGGAGATCCAGATATAGTTGATTCATCCTCACTATCAGGTGTTGTAGGTGGAGTATTATCAACTACAGATAATGGTTTTTCAAATGAACCAGACTTTGATGTTGATTCCAAATCACCAAGAGACAAACCCTGTAAATTCTCCTCACTCGATCCACCTAAACCACTTGTAAAAGGTAAATCATATCTCTTCCCCATTCTACATGAAGTTAAAAGTGACATATCAACTTCCTGGTCTAAATCTTCCATCCCAGGTAGGACTGGACTTCCTGGTATTGTTTCTTTACAGAGTAGTAACTGTGCACTATCACTATCTTCTTCTGATTTACTTGTACTTTCCATTGGTTGGGGTGATTTGGTGACTTCGTGTTTTGTATCATCACTTTGTCTTCGTAAGCATTGTAAGAGACGTTGGTTGATGTCCATTGCCATTTTCTTCTTCTCAGCTTCTAATTTAGGATTTTTAGGATCCACTTTCCAAAATGGTGTTGGTTCATCATCAGTCTTTTTGAGTGTATTATATGGTTTTTCAAATTGTGTAAAATGATGAGATTGCTTTGTTGTTGTTCTTTTTGAATCATCTTTCAATCCAAACTGTTCATTTTGTATATTAAAAGAATCATCAGTTTTTATTGTAATCTGTCCAGAATCACTTTCACTATCAGAACTATCATCAGATGGAATGTATTTCTGACTAATTGCTTTTCTTCCTGCCTTCTTCTTAAATTCTCTCTTTGGAGTAAACTTATCTGATTTCCTTTCATCTGGTTTCCATAATGGTCTTGAAGTGGTAGTAGTATCTTTGTTACTTTGATCAATGACTCTTTGTATAGCAGCTGATATTGGATCTTCTTCTGATTCCTTTGAAGTAAGAGGAGCTGTTTCTTTCTGAGTTGGTGTATCTGTTCTTTTCTCTTCAGTTGTACTTTCATGTATTGGAATTTCTTCTGTTATAAGTTCTTCTCTTCCTAATTCATCTGAAGTTCCCATATGACTTCCACCAAATGAATGTGATGAATCTTGTTGTAGAAAAAGTAAAGCAGAAGCTGTTTCTTGTATTTGTGTTGCAGTAATAGTACCAATATCAATGACAATTGGTTCCTTGGTGACATGTGTATCTGGAGTTTCTTTCTTTGTAGTTTCAATTGCTACTTTCTCTTTACTAGCAACAGTTACTGGAGTTATAGTTAAGCTTTCTGTGAGACTTTCCGTTCTCTTTGGTGAAAAAGTTGGTCTTTTCAACTTAGCTTTTCTTGTAGGTGTGATTGCAGAAGGTGGTATTTCTACTGTTTCAGTATTTTCTGTAGTTTTCTTTCCACTTGGAGTTTCACTGGTACTTTCTTTCACTGGTAAAGATTCTGATGTTTCTGAAGTAGTAGTAGTTGGTTTTTTACTTGTTGAACTTTTCTCACTGGGAGATACAGAGACTGGTGATGTAACATCTCTTTTCATTGTACGTATTTGAAACTCAAATGGTTCTGGTTCTTTAAATTCATAAATATCATCCATATCACAAGAAAATGCATCTTTGCTGGTTTCATCTTTGCTGGTTAAAGGCAATTCTGTAGTTTTTTGTTCATTACTTTTCTCTTCTCCACTCCCTTCAGCTTTATTTGTAGCAATATCATCAGATTGTTCAATGGTTTGAGTTTTAACTTTCTCAATTCCTTTCATTTCTGATCGTATCTGATTGAGATCAAAGCTTCTTCCCTCTGCAACAATTTCAGGATCAACTTTAACAGGCACATCAGTTGAATGAGAAATTGAATCTTCTTTCTTAATAGTGGCTAATGATTGATCACTATCACTTGTAGTATCAACTTTGACTTTACTGGTTTTACTTTCTGAATCATCTGCTTCTGTTTCACTGATGACATCTTTCTTTCTCTTTGATCTTCTAAGATTTAATGTAATGTCTTCTTTAAGTTGTTGAGGTACAGCAGGCATATCAGATGTTTCATCATCAGTAAATAATTTATCAGTTTTTGATGATTCAGCTTCATCATGATCAGAATCTGACTCATCACTGTCTGTCTCTGAAACAACAAAAGGATAGTCAATTTTACACATCCGTTGAAAATTTACACAAAAATTAGTACACTATTTTCATCTGAATGTAATTTTTTTAGCATTATGCATTTCGTATCCTGTAATATAAATCCTGAAATAGTGTAATTTTAGTAATTAATCTAAGTATGAGCCTAACAGATACTAGACCAGAACTTTGACGTAATATTTGAACTTATAAACTAACAAAAATATATTATGTCATGGCATAATTTTTAAAAAGTTTCACTGGTCTCTTTTACGATAAATCATAAACTTAATATCGTAATGGTTAAATTAAAGTCTAGAAATATGAAAACTCCACAAAGTTACAAGGAAGGCATAACTTTAGGCATATTTTGAATAACCAAATCAGTATGAGTTTTATTTACTGCATCATTTCTAAAGTAATAAAATAAGTTTGATTTGAATGCTAATCCTCTTTACCTTGCATTCCTGAAGTATTTCTTGTCCTCCTTCTTGGCTTCCATGCAGGTGAAGTATTCTCCAGACTTGCCCTTACAGCTCTAGTTGATCTTGTAGTTGGTGATTTAATAATATTTGAACTACTTGGTGATTTTCTACTTGAATTAGAAGTAATAGATGATGGAGTTGCAGATCGAGATGGTGTTTCTTGACTTCGAACTGATCTCTTGTGTGAACGACCTGTAGTTGTTGATGTTTTACTACTACTACTACTCAGACCAGTAGTTGAACCCTGGGGAATATTACGATTATATAGATGGATGACAATATTGCATAAAATTGATGAATATTCAATGATTATAACCAATATCAAATAATGTTATGGTGTGCTTTGATATTACTAATACAGTAATTATGCAAAGCTTATTGTACAACCTTTTTGTTTAAAATATTTAGTGCTGATCTTTTATAATTGACAAAAAAGGAATGGCAAAATATAAATGTAGTTATGAATTAACAAATGAAAATTTGTTACCACTATTTTACGCCAACTAAAGTAGTTTAATAATTTACAGTATGTAATTCAATAACTGTTTTGTTCACCTTCTCTGCCATTTGTTTTCCTTTTCTTGTTTTGACTTTTGGAGTCCAACTGAGATTTTCTGCAATACGTGATCTTGCAATCCATTCATCATATCTTGTATTCCAACCAGTATAATGAACCAAAAACTTCTCTTGACCAGCATTTTCAATTGTAACAACCTAAAATTAAACACGTATATTGTAAGCAAAGCAAAATCAACCGCAAACAGAAATATGTATTCAAAATCATTTTAGGCAAATCATATATTGAGGAAATAAGTCTGATCTAAGAACTTTTATACTGAATTAAGTTATGGTATAGCTATAATATTCAAGGAAGAATGTTATCAACAATAGTAAATGATAATTCTATACATCATAAGTTAATTTGAATAAAGGGAATTTGATCTTTTCTGAACCCATTATACAATTGTAAAATTGAAAATTTTACAATTGTATAATGGGTTCAGAAAAGAACATAAAGTTTCAGTAAGTTATACACTAATACAGTTACCCTAACAGAAAGAGTTGTTTGTTTGGAAGGGAGCATGGTATTAGGAAACGGTTTAAAGGACATTTTAGCTCACCTTGGGAGAGGTTTGATGTATTCCTCACTGTTGTGAATATGTCTTCAGAACTGTTTCACTGTTGTAACACTTCCATTTCACTTAGTTTGTGTAAATTTTTGGCAGTTTACCTTCTGTCAAAGCATCAGACACTGACACTCACTTGTGTCAGTGTCTGATATGATAATCACTTTTGAAACTGAACACAATATTGTTAATTATAGTCTCTACTCATTTATTTATTAACTAAAAGTGATTAGGCATTGATATTTATGTTTGATATTTGAAGACTTATCACTTGTACTACTGATGAAATGCCCTGTAGCTGTTATTATTACTAGTAACCATGTAATTTGAAAAACCAGTTATTAGAGAAAATAATAGCATGTTTAATTGACTTATAATTTTTGCAGAGGAGCACTAGGTCTGTTAAAAATTTACAAAATAGGTAACTTGCTGTGTTAATCAAACTGTACAAGGTCGATTTCATATTTTTAATATTCACAAAAATTTGAAAGGGAAATAATTAAATTAGCAATTGAAAGAAAATGTTAGCCTGCAGTAAATAAATATAAACTGTAATGATAAACAAAATAATATTAAAGTAAAACTTTATACAACTAGTGTCTCATCTAGAGCGAGGGGCGCAGAGAAAGGCGCAGCACCCTGCCCTATCTCTAGGGCGCCCTTGTGCTATAATAATCACACCCTGGTTTCAAAGCCGTTTATTTGCAAAAATACCAACGAAATATAGTCGTTATATATAGGCTACATCATCTTAAAGGTCTCGACAAGATCTTTCCAGTGGCATGTAAATCATTTAAATTGGTCTAAAATTGAGGACGAAATGTTGAAAAATGTCAATGAACCATTTATACAATCATTTTACGTGCCCTTACAATTTGTTATTACGGTACGTAAAAATGTGAAATACTATATACAGCTTATTACCAAAATAAACTAACAAACTCATTGTTTCTTTCCCCTAGTCCCTCCTTAGCTGGTTAAAACACGACCTCCAAACTCGCAAGGCTGACTTAAGCACACTCTTAAGTCTCGTTAAGCTCCCTCTGTTAGCACCGCAGTTTATAACAGACCAAATCGAAAGTGATCCATGTTTTGAAGGCGATAGAGCATGCCAAGATTTGATAATGGAAGCGTTGAAATATCATTTGTTACCGGAACGAAGGAATATGTTTCAGAGCTTTCGGACGAGACCACGGAAATCGACTATTGGAACGCTTATGGCGGTTGGAGGGATGGACGCTAATAAAGGTAAGTTTTTACTAATCAGGAGTTTAGAGCTTTTACTTGTTTTAAATAAAGTGATTTTTTTTTCAAAGAGTGCAGAAATTAGTTAGAAAGTATAAACGTTAGGCTTTATTATAGGCCTATTAGAGGGAGAGGTTTACAACTTTTATTAAAAAATGTAAAAGAACTGGAATATTGTAATTATTTATTTTATTATTTATATAATCAGGAACACGCCTACAAGTCTCCTGACTTGGCGTGACCGTAAATAGTAAACTTTCTTTGCACTATCTTTTTATATGTAACCAGGTAATGAACTATAAACAGCTTTTATAATATCTATGTAAATTCTATTGTAAATAAACAAAGACATGAAAAAAGGAAATAAATACAGAACAATGATGAAACACCGTAAAGAGCACGAAGATTTCTGTGGTGTGTGAGTTCATAAAAAAAATAAAAAAAAGATAGAAATTGAAGAATATACTGTATATTTCGAATTATAAATTTTAGAAGGAATATTTATTTTGACAACTAAAGAATGCTTGTTAATTGTTGCAGGAAAATTGTGATATATTTGCAGTTTTTACTTGTGCAATTGAAGTACAGCGTTGCTTTCTTTGATTGTTATAAAAACACTTTGAATTATTAAAAGTAAATATGCCTACATGAGCAGTTAAATTAAGCAGTAGGCATACTAAAAATATTTACATCTATTACCGTTCTATTAGGCCTACTGTAATATATGATTGAACTATAAAACCATCTGAACAAGCAAAATAACCCTAACTTTCCAGAATCATTGAAAATATGAACATTTAATTGATAGGCCTAATATTACTCACGTCAGATTAGGATAAAATTAAGTGCTCATTATTTTTGAGCATACTACAAAGTTATTCTAACAAAGAAATGCAATATTTAAATTGATACCTAGGCTACAGCTAAATTGAGTTTTCTTATTTAATCATAAAATATTAATCTTTTTAGTATAAATAATAATTCATGTTACTTTTTTTACCATCCATAAATCACAGGTAGCTGAGATATGGGGTTTAGAAAATGTGCTGCAAGGTAGGAACCAAACACGGCCGAAAACAAGACAACTGCTGATATCTCAATAATATGGTTATTCTGCCTATTTGTTGAGTTAATTTGGTTTCTATTTTATAGATACATTATGATAAATGGTTTTCTTGAAGTAATTTGCATATTTTCACGATGTAGCGAAAGGAAGCAACATGATTAGTTTTGTTTCAGGCCGTTTGGGCTACATTGTAATAGTATATCTGTAAATCAAAATATCTCTTGAACAGTTGTGTTAAACTTTTTGTTAAAGTTCTTTTATAATGGAAAGTACAAGAAAACCACACAAAATTGGAAATTCATTATCTGCAAGTAACCCTTTAAAAAAAATTGAATTTAAGCATTGAGCTCGACAGCATTTTCTTACTGCAATCATGCAACAAAAATTCTTTCATCAGAATAAATCATAAACAAACTGAAGAATAATTCAGCAATGCAAATTTGTACAGTAATAACTTTCTTGAACATTGTGTGTAATAAAATCCAATA
>JAQIWE010000571.1:0-21077 GCA_034698565.1 Campodea plusiochaeta | reverse complement strand
TTTGTTGACTTATTTGTTTTCTTTGACCAGCCTGCAAATTGTATAGAAAATACCCAATTTGAACCACCCAAACAAGTCGTCAGCAATGGGTGTCAAAATAGTTTGAAGACATAACCAGTTTGAGTCCGTAAGATTTTGGAAGGACTAACTGTACTTCATTTATATGCTGGCCATCTCGACATTTTCACTCCACATTACAAAATAACTATGTATACTTTTACGACAGTATGTCCTACCCCTCTGTCGAATCTATACAACGCTACACGTACATAACAGATGATTGTACAAATTCTCTTGTAGGATGAAAGTAGGTTACATATAAGTTGCTCCAACACCTTTCTCCAAAAACTATATACAACGATAATATATGCGACTTATACACAGATTTAAACCATGCTTTTATGTACTTTTGTGTTTTATAGCAGATATTACTTTTTTGTGTTATATATTGTCGAGCGCCCTCCCTGTTTTTCGATTGGGTAATTTTTAAGAGAAATAAAATGGTTATGTTACCTAAAAATGCGGAATTTCGACATATTACAGTAGTATATTCAATAAATCTGTATGAAATTCCTTGTATTATTAGGTATATTTTCGTCGGTGTCTAAAGATTTTCAATTTCAAAATATTGAAATTAAAATATCAATATTAATTTTATTTCTCATTTCTAATATTAATAATTTTAATAAAAGGAAGTTTCGAAATGTTTTAAAAAATTGACAAAATCGCAATAGAAGAAATTTGAACAATGTCGTATGGTCAATGTGTTTAGCTTATTTATATAGGAACCAAATTGTTAACTTTTTAAGGTTAAGAAGGCTTATAGGACGATCATGTCTGCCCGGTTGTCCGTCAGTCTGCCCCCCCCCCCGGCCTGATACTCGGTTACCAAATTTTCAGGATGTATAGTGCATAGCCTCAGCATATTCGGAAATTTGTCCAAATAGACCTAGGTTTCGGATTTCGTGTTTTCATCTTCAGGGTATTTTCATGTTTCATTGAATATCTCCGGAACCACTTGACGGATTTTAACCAAATTTTCAGGTTAGTATCTGTATAGCCATATACAAAAAGTTCCGTAGTCAAAACTGACCTTGGTTTCGATTTTTTTTCGCTTCCATCTTCAAGTCAAAACTTTCACTCTAATTCCCTCCGGAACCACTGGGCGGATTTTAATGAAATTTTCAGGATTGTAATAGTTTGTACACATGACAGAAGATCCGCAGTCAAAACTGACCTTGGTTTCGATTTTTTTTCGTTTCCATCTTCAAGTCAAAACTTTCACTCTAATTTCCTCCGGAACCACTTTGCGGATTTTAATGAAATTTTCAGGATTGTAATAGTTTGTACACATGACAAAAGTTCCGTAGTCAAAACCGACCTAGATTTCGAATATAAAAATATCATCTATTCAAGTATTCCAAATTATTTGCTAATTTTCTCAGAAACCAAATTAAACTGTCTTGTAAAAAAAGTTCAGTATTTGGATTTTTTTTTTTAATTTTGTATGGATCGGATTTTGGATGTATGAGAATACTAAGATAAAACTCAAAAATAATAAAAATTAAAAATTAAGGCTTTCATTTTTTCCAGGGGAAATAATCTGCTTCTTATTGTTTTAATCTAAAATGTGACCTTTAGAAAATAATAAATGTGACATACGTTAATTGCCTTTATTTATATTTTCATATAAGATTAATTTCTCAATTATGTGTCAGGTTCTATTTCTAGTAGTATTCAGACAGAGATTTATTTATTACAAAATTCTTCCGTATCCCATGATGTACATAAATTTGTTTTAGTACATCTGGCAACACCGCAAAGTTTGGAATGAAAGATGACGTATTTACAAGCAGGGCCCTTAAATACCAACATAAATAATTAATGATGACAAAAATATAAAGCAAACGATCAGATAATGTTAGCTCGCTGTGTATTATGATTAATATAATGCCAAATAATCCTTTGAATTTATTTGCTGATAAGTTTTGATTAAAAGTAAGTTCATTAATCTTTAAAGGCACTTTTTCTATTGATTATTATTTATTCTGAAAGGTTGGTATTCCTGTCAATAATGGCTGCCTCCTGATGCGCTTGTGAATTTATGTTTTTATAACTTTGTGCTTCGGAAATATTGTGTTTAATGTTGAAGGATGGGACCGGTAAAAAAGAAAAAAAGTCATTTATTTTCATTTCATAATTTAAATCTATCGAAGAGATCGGTAAGCCGATATAGGAAAAAGTTTTCGGAAAATCCTAGCCTTCTGAAGTTTTGTGAAGTAGGAATCTCAAGCAGTGACAGTGATGAAGACAGTGGACCTAAGTCAAATAGTTCTAGTGTGGTGCAAATGAATGACAAACAAATAGAAAAAGCAGCTGCAGAAAATTCACAAAGTTCTCTGCATACTAGAAATTTTAATGAGACAAGTACCAGTCATCCAAGTCAATCAACTAATAATTCTCAGGTAGGCCTTTCACAAGCTGGTAACGCTATAAGCTGCTGGTAATAAAGTAATAGGCTTAAACCTATTAATAGATTAATAGAGGCTTACACCTATTAAACATTGTTTTTATGTAATAAACTGATCAGCTGACTGGCTGATTTAAAAGCACTGGGAAAAACTTTGGAACGGGGGGACCTAATGTTAAGTGACCTACGGTATCTAAAATGGGGTTTACTTTGGTATTCCGGAACATTAACCTGTTTTGCGGTGAGGCGCGTTCGTAAAGTTCCGATATTTCAGCTTGCAGTGTACACAACAGAACATCTATTCTTCGACTGCTCGCGTCCCTCGGCAAGCTCGGGGACGCTCTGGCGGCAGAAGTCACGGTCGCTTCGCTCCCACTGCCCCTCGCCTAATAATTATAATCACCAGGCAAGGGTAACATACCGGGCAAAGTAACAAAAGTTCGAAGTTTTTGAACGCGCGCCCTTACATCAATGTTCCGGAATACCAAAGTATAGCCCTAAAATGGATATTAAACCTAGCCAAGCATAATTTTGACCATCCTGGCATATCCAAACCTACCATACCATACCTAAACCTATCCTTACCTTCTGAAACCTAATTTAAGCTGACAAAACCTGACCTTACCTTTGAGGTACCCCGTACCAGCACTGTTTGCGAAAGTTGCAAAGTGCTTAAATACTGTAGTTCAATATTCTGATAGAGTACGATGAAAATATATGTCAATGCACTCCTAGGTTAAATGAAGTCAATGTACAGAGCTACAGACAGTGTTGGACTCACTGATCTCAGACAAGTCAACAGTCTATACATTGACTACCAGTAGGTTAAATGCATATTTATCAGTGCAGGGACTTTTTTCTTCCTTTTTTATATACTCAAAAATAATTATTAGATTATCAGCTTAACTGCAGATATTATAGCCTATTTATTATGAGTTATCAACTTATATATGTATCTGATCCAACTTTACTGATGTTATAGGTCCCCCAGCTCAGAATATTTATTAAAATTATTAATTTTGTTATTATCCATTACAGTAAACATGTGAAAAAAAATCCAAACGAGGGGATTTGCTTTATTGGGGAACCTATAGTAGACTGTTTCTCTCATTTTTGTTTACAAATGTATCATGAATCAAACAGCTTATTGTTTAAATGTTCATAGTACAATTCAGTGAATTTAGTAAAATTATAAGTTGTTCATTTTCATCCTGTAAATTAATAAACCTATTATTATTTTCAGAAAGATGGTCATCACAATTCAGAAGACCCAGAGACTGCAGCACCTATATCAGAAAATTCAGGAATTGAAGATTTTGTATTTGATGATGTAGAGGACATGTCACAGGATTACCATAGTAATGATAATACATTATCAGTAAGTAATACTTTTTAAACTTTATGACTTGAAATAGTTTGTTGTA
Organism: Campodea plusiochaeta; assembly: GCA_034698565.1. Taxonomy (NCBI): domain Eukaryota; kingdom Metazoa; phylum Arthropoda; class Diplura; order Rhabdura; family Campodeidae; genus Campodea; species Campodea plusiochaeta. The sequence goes on along the minus strand of JAQIWE010000571.1, from coordinate 17,183 downwards.
AGCAATATTGTGCTATCTCAAGTAAATGCATTATTTTGTCAAAAGGTTTATACTGTAGTAGCCTATAATTTTAATATTGAGCTTTATCTTCTTTTTTTGCTTTGTTGCAGAGGTCATATTATGGTGCTATATACCGGTACTGTTTTTATTTTCCAAAGTTTAATGGACTGCAGTTATAATGACTAATTGAAAACATTTAGGAGTGTGACGTACAGTAGAAAAAGCAAATTAGGCATTGCAAAATTTTACTGAAAATAAACTGTCACAATCATACTCTCTGGGGGTCTACACACAGATCTGCCAATGATTCCAATCCATTTTAAAGGTAATTTCATGACCTTTGCATACATGTACTATAATAAATACATAAATATTTGTATATTACTCATTCAAAATAGGCCTGTATGACCAGGAATAAGAAAATGACCTTGAATTTCTCAAGAACTGATAGTTAAATTTTCTTTAAATTTCTCTAACAAAATCACTTTCACATCCTTCATTAATGTTCCAAATTTCAAGAGTGAACTACTCCTCTTGGGTAAGATTCTGGAAGCAGTTTATTCAGGAATCAGCTAAACGGTGCACGTTAATGCATTAATTGACACCATTCTTAAGAAATGACCTTGAATTTCTCAAGAGCTGATAGTTAAATTTTCTTTAAATTTCTCTAACAAAATATCTTTCATATACTTTATTAATGTTCCAAATTTCAAGAGTGAACTCCTCTAGGGTCAGATTCTAGAAGCAGTTTATTCAGGAATCAACTAAATGGTGCATGTTAATGCATTAATCAACATCATTATTAACCATTTTGCTGACTCTGGAATTAATTGCTTCTAGAATCTGATCAAGTGGAGTTCAGTCTTGAAATTTGGGACATTATGACAGTAAACATTTTTAGAGGAATTTTAAGAAAATTAAGTTATCAGGATTTGATAAATTCAATGTTAATGATCATTGTTTATCCCTGGTCATATATTTTGAATAGGTAATATTCATGTTTTAATATTGCATGTGTGGAATGGTCTTGAAACTACCTTTCAAATGGTTCCATCAGATAATCATTCTGTATGTGAACCCATACAGAAAATTTTAGGGGTCATGAGTTAAAAAATTAATGACTAAAATTACACTCTCAAGTGGTCCCATTTCCATATTACAGAAAATGACCTATTTTTACCAACTTTCTTTAATTTAGCCTGCAGCCAAAAAAAAAGTTAATGAAGTATAGACCTGGAAAACTAAAATTATATATGTGTGTTTTCACAATCGAATTACCTTCAATTTATGATAAAAAAAATAATGCCTCTGTGGTAACTAGAATCTGAGAAAAAGAATAGAGAAGAAATGTCATTTTGATCTCAACGCTCATTTTTAGAGGGAATTGCAGATCCCTTCTCTTAGAGGGGATTGCTATGATGCTAGAAATCTTAAATTATCAAAATAATATCCAGTTTTTTTTTTTCATAATGTTTACACATAACATATAAATCAACTAAATCTGAGATGATGAGCATATTCCAGCTCAAGTAATCACTGATTACTTGAGCTGGAATGACCGAAAGGAATATTCCAGTAATGCTCAGAGAAAGTTTATGATATTGTAATGAAAATTTCCATTGTAATGAAAAAAAAATTATTTGACATAGGCCTACTAACTCATGCTTACAGGAAAGATTACAGGAAAGAGGCAACATGAGATATTTTAATATTTCATTATAGCACTGTTTAGGAGATAACATAAACAGTGCTATAATGAAATATTAAAATATCTCATCTCTTTCAAGAATTGCCAACAAAAAATTGTAATTGTTCAAATGTCCTATTTTGATAGGCTTTGTATTTGAAGTATGATAAGTAAAAAAATCACTTTTCATTATGTCATTTTAAATAAAATCACTTTTCTTTTTTATACCAGAAGCAGCACATTTTTTTTTTAGAAAATTGAAACAGTGTCTTTTTTTTTAGAAAATTGCAGTTACCGAAGATGAAGATTTGTTGTTATTCATTTCACATGGCTAGTCTAGGCTACTGTCATTTTTATAATTTAGTTATTTTTTAAAAATTGCATTTTTCTGCATCAGTGAGTGTTGCATGCTATACTGGTGCAGTTTTATTTCTTGGATTAGGTCTACATTTTCTCCATATGCCTGTGGCTAATGTGAAATTAATTAAAAAGGATTTTGGTTTCAATGCTGGTACATTTTTACCGGTAGTCATAAATAAATTATTTTCAACCAGCTGCAATATTAATTTATACCTTAATTTTCACAGGACGAAGAAATGGAATGTATTGAAATGTCAGTGGTTAAGGATACAGAATATACATCAGCCGCAGTGAACAACTCCATTTATTATGAAGAATCAGATTCAGACAATTCAGAAGATTTCTTATCTGAGGAAAATGAGAACATCATGGTAAGATAAATAGAGACTTGATGTAAAGGGGGAACCTCAGAAAACCTTATTTTTCACCATTTTGTCAAATATTTTGATATTAATGCAATTTTTTTATACGGGTATGTTCACATTAGAGTCGTAAGATCTGCATCTCATGTAAGTTTGTAACGTAATTTCTGTATCTACAGTCCGTAACTGCCGTAAACGTAAGTTCTACGGACATTATGTTACGGCACTTACAACTAACCAATCACAGTATTTCTACTTAGCTTACGGAGCTTACGGACGTAGTGTGAACGAGGCCTAAAAGTGAAAATTGGAAACATAAGTGAAAATATAAATCATACTAAATGACTGAAACCTTTAGCTTTAACAGGTAAAGGTATGCTAAACAGCGCTGCCAAATTTTATTATAAATATAGGAAATCAAGGTAGGCCTAGTGTGGCCCTCTGGGAAAAAATGTTCATTATTACTTTTTATGTCTAAAAATGTTGAGAATTTATCACCTGTAATTACTGACAAATCTCAGATTTGAAATGTAGAAAAAGGATTATATATACTGTACTGTGAAAAGTTGTTGAATGAGGAAGAATTAAATTCACTAGACTATTTTAAACAGTATTGATTCAGTGTGATGTCAATTTGCAGATGAATGTCTATACCATTGATGATCAGTGAGGTCGCCTCTGTAAAATCCTGAAGTTTGATAAAAATCTTGATTGAACTCGGATATATCCTTTGTTAGTAGTGAAATGTGCTAAAATTTGTAATTGAATTCTATTAACTATGTTAAAAATTAATGACAGCAATAAAAAACAGAATATTTTGCTTGAAAATAAAGTATTATCATCTTCAGGCTCAAACATTTTACTGCATATCCATAAATTGCAGGAAGTCATGGAATCAGATGGGCTGAATAATTTGAAAAAAAAAATCACATTACGCGCAGATAAAAAAATTGAAATTAAATATGTCCCCATAAATGTTGCTTTTTAGACCTAGTCTTTATTATATATTGATATATCTTTTAAATTCATATCTGAATAGTATCATATTCATTAGTATGAACTCATATAGGACCTTATAATGTTATCACATACATAAGCTTAATATTATGATATGACATTAAGAATTTTTAATTAAAGGTAGTCATAAGTATATATTCAAGAATAAACAGCATCTTACTGTATTTCAATAGCACTTAATATGAGATTCTTCATTTTATACCATAAATTTTTTACAATATCACCAGTACAAACATCATGAAATCAAACATATTCATGTTCAATTTGAAATAAAAATCAAACGTGAAGTCTGTTATCCCTTGGTAATAAGTCATAATTAATTTTGCCACAAAGCTGATTCATAAATCATTTCTGTTTTTAGGACCAGTTACTCTATCCAGATGCTGTCATTTCAAAACGACAAAGTCTTCTTCTTCTGATGGCTCATCAGTTACGATTCAGCAGTACAATAGAAGAAACAGAAAGTCTGCTGAGTATGATATCATTGCATTTACCTTTGGGAACAGAGTTTCCATCATCTGTCTATCAATTAAATAAGTATTTTAAATCTAATGATCAACTTGAAAAGCACATTTATTGCAGTACTTGTTCATTATATATAGGGAAAAAAACAAAACAATGTACAATTTGTCAGGAGGAAATAGATTTTGATTCTTCTGTGAAAGAAGGAAATTTTTTCATAATCATGGAACCTCAGGCTCAAATAAAAGGTATTTTAGAAGATACGAATATTGCAAAACATTTAAATCCAAAACACAGACCAAATGGCACTGGCTATGACAATCTGAACTTAACAGAACATGATTTAACTTTATCATTATATACTGATGGTATATCCACTTTTCACTCTTCAAAATATAGCATTTGGCCATTACAAGCAGCAATAAATGAGTTACCTTTTATTGTTAAAAACAAGTCTATAATGCTATTTGGTCTGTGGTTTGGAAAATCAAAGCCAATAATGAACGTATTTTTAAAACCAATTGTTAACAGCCTAAATGAGCTATCTCAATATGGCCTATCAAGAAAAGTATCATCGGGTTATGTAAATTGTAAAGTATATCCCGGACCATTTGTGTGTGATGCTGTTGCTCGGTGTGCAGTTCAGGGTATTACTCAGTACAATGGGGAATGTGGGTGTTCATGGTGTTTAGAAGAAGGAACAATGGTTCCAAAAGGACGTGGTTTCACCCGGGCTTATATTGCAAATAAACCATCTGAACCTCGCACTGATCACCAACATTTACGTGATGTAAGAAAAATTAAAGACTCAAAAAATCCAGTTAATGGTATTAGAAAACCTTCTGTTCTGTTACTTTTAAATTTTTTTAGCATTATTCAAAATTTTACTTTTGATTATATGCATACTGTTGTCTTGGGAGTTACAAAAACTCTAACATTATCGTACTGGCTAAATTCTACTCGTCACGAAGAGCAATATTATATTGGGCTAAAATTAGATGAAATTGACAAAATACTTACAAAAATTAAACCTCCTCGAGATCTTACTCGTCTGCCTCGAACAAGTTCAGAAATGAAACACTGGAAAGCAAATGAATGGAGAACATGGCTACTTTTTTATTCACCAATAATTTTAAAGAGCATTTTACCAGATCCATACTTTGGTCACTGGATGTTACTTGTCACTGCCATTCATTATTTGCTTACAGAAGACATGTCTTGTTCAAATGAAATAGTGAATTTGGCAGAAAAATTACTTCAAAAATTCGTTAAAGACGGAATGGCATTATATGGTGATAATTTTGCTACTTACAATATTCACCAATTATTGCATGCTGCAGAAAGTGTCAGAAGGTGGGGTCCCTTAACATCGTACTCCGCGTTTTCATATGAAAGTATGAATGGTATTTTAACAAGATATTTTAACGGTAATGTCCATATAAGTTCCCAAATATGTAGGAAAGTTTTCATTTATAGTGAGATAAAGAAGGAAATACATGAAATGCAGGCTGGCAGCCTTTGTAACTTATTAAATAATTTGATCCATGGGTTTCGTATGAAAAAATGTGTTGTTGTAGATGAGATTTGTAGCTACGTTTTTGATAAATATGTTGCCATATCAGATGATAGATCAAAACAACATTTAATAAGATTTACAAATAAAAAATTTGTAAAATCATACAAGAAAATTTTTACTCAAGGTACTTGGATTTACCCATATGTAGAACACAAGAATCGTAATGACTCTTGCGTGTTATTTAAATGTGGTTATTCTGGAATAGTGAAAATGATATTTAGTGTCTGCAGTAAAATGTCTTGTATTGCCTCTATATGTCAGTGTAAGCAAGAATATTTTGTTCTGTTACAATTATTTAAAATTTCTCCAGAGGTTTATTTTTCTGTAAATAGGAGACACTTAAAATTAGATTTCCAGGAAATCAAAAAAATCAAGCAATTAAATCAAGAGGTTGTTTTAAATATCAAAGATTTTGTTGCTAAATATGTATATGTATCTTTCAGCACAAATAAACAATTTATTGTTCAAATGCCAAATTTGCAGGAAGGTGATTGAATATTTTCTAATGTTAAAGAACAATTTAGACAGATATTATTTATCAAGCTTTTACTGCAATATGTATGTAATATGATCTACTTTTTTAGCATTATTTGATGTTATTTAGTAGTTTCCTTTTGTGATGGTTCAGAACTAAAAGAAAATTACAAATAAGGGCATATTTAGTAGTTACTGTGAATATTTGATAATTTCATTTTATTTCTAACTTCGATTTTAATTTCTCCCATCTTCTTTATATTAATGATTTCCAGTAATATTTTACATTGTATAATTATGTTGTAGCATACATTTTTTTCATCTGAAAAATATGACAAATAATTTGTTGTTAAAATATTAATTTTTATAAGCATAAAAAGTGTATGATGTGAAAATATTTTTATTATTGTCGTACAGTACATATTCTGTTTACAAATGTATAAGTATACTTTAAAATGTAGTTTTAATAAAAAAATAAAATAAATACCAGCTGTTTCATTTGTCCCCTCACTCAATTTATTAATGATACACCAATTTTGTAAAAAAAAAATCTAATTTATTTCATTATTGGAAGTTAGTGGCAAAATTTACATCCAAGAAGGTTGAAAACTATTTGTTTATTTCATACTGATTAGGATGTTTTTTCTTTGATCTATTTTTTTAAATAAAAGTAAACTTTTATGAATTAAACTTTTTTTAGTTAAATATGTAATTAACTATATAAAAATATTAATAGAATTCTAAACAAAGATTAATAGAATTCTAAACAAAGATTAATAGAATTCTAAACAAAGATTAATAGAATTCTAAAGAAAGAATAATTGAATTCTAAAGCAATATTAATGGATTTTTAAAGAAATATTAAAAGATATAACGGGAGTATTGAAAAAAAAAAAAACGATTTACATTGGAATGTAGGGTTTACGATATTTTGAAGGGAATTACAATTATTTACTTATAGAAAATTTCAGTAGTTTCTATAGAAATTGTTATTATCACACTGTAAGTAAATTAATTTTTGTTTTGATGCTAGCACAGTAACAATTAATTTTGAATTTTTTTTTTTTAGAAATTTAAAAAAATATTCTATATATATGTTTTTGTAATTCTGTATAGAAATAAACAGAACACTCTTTAGAAAAAGAAAAAATCTATAGAACAGGTATACGCTCTTTAGAAAATGTATACAATTCTATAGATTTTTTTTTATTGGGTATACATGTCGTCAACTGTATACCTAAGTAATCTGCTTTGAACTACATAGTAGGAACTATATATCACAACTATATTGCAGTTTATATTCTACGAAGTATTGCTATGCCGCAACCCTACAGTATATTCAATATGCACTAATACTATCAATAGATACACTTAAACCTCATTTCAGAATAAATGTTTAACCTGATTTAAGAAGCAGCGAATATTACAATCATTATAACATCAGCTAATATCCTAAATCATCATGGATGTTTCAAAACCTCACTTTTTGAATATAGAGCAGAAATCTCTGTATAGTTTAATCCTCTCAAACTTAACATTAAAATTCCAAATCATTAACGAGTCACACATGTTCACAAACAGCTTCTAACAATTTGTACCATACAAAAGAAAGAGTTAAAACGTTTCACCAAAAAGTTTTTCACTCCTCCTCCCTTTCGCTCTCTCAAATATACTTTCGGCGTTAACTTTATTGGTTTCTCATTCTTCTATAAGTTAAACCTTGGAGTGCAGACCAGGCGTTGTTTGCTTGCACAGAACGTTTGAAATGTTCTCTTCAGTAATTAAGGGAACTTCTTTTCTATTATTGGTTACAAAAGGATCTTAAGTATTCAATAGACGTTTAACATCGATATCCCTCTTTTTGTCATTAGAATCACCGCCACGATGGATTTTATTTTTTAAAAAGAAGCAATTAAATTTCTTCGTCTCTTTTCTTCGATCATATACGGGTTATCAAACGATTCAATGGTTTTCTAATGGCTTAAAGAAAACCCTCGTTTGGATTTTTATTAGTGAGCTGAAAAAGCAGATATTTAAATATTTAATGCTATTATAGTTTCCACGATGAAAATATAAATGAGAGAAAGCCTTAGATAGAATGTTATTGGTGACGATGATAGATGAAGAATATATAAAAATGTATCAACGAAATGTATTTTTAAAAACATACAACTTACTTTAAAAAGCAAGTTGTAAGTTTTTAAATATATATTTTGTGGAAAATATCGACAGAGTGAATATGAAAAGTGTGAGCTATGACAATGAATGTGCTATGAGGCAATTGGAAATTCTCATTTTAAATATAGTTTTTTCATGTTACGACCACTTAAAAATCGACCACTCTGAAAATCCTACACATTAATTCCTTCTGAATAATATCGCCACTTTATGTTCATGAATAATTAATTTTGAACATGGATTATTAAGAGACACGTTCTACTATTTACACTGTTTTACTCTTATCCAGATTTGAGATTATTCAAGAGATTACTATGTATAACATTATACTTACAAAGAAATAAAATAGAATACGCTTCAATAGTTTAATACTCTCTGAAATATTGTTAAAATTATAGATGTAATCACATTTATTATTAAATTAAGTAATAATGAAAATGTATTTAATGGAGGATAATTTCGTATTAGTAGTAGCTCTATAGTTTTATTTTCATTTTATGATGTACTTAGTAAATAAAATTGAAAAGTTTTGACAAAAAAAATAGTACTCTCATAGATGATATTAGCATCAAGAAATGTAGAGTAAAATATCATTGCATTTTATGTTTTGCAGGCAATATCGGGTTTGATCCCTGCTGGCGCAAATTACTTAGGCGCTGCTACACCTCCGATGAATAGGGTTCATTAAATTAGGGTGAAAACTCTTGTGGTAAATGCTGATCACTACATCATCTCTAATAACATCTGTGTCGGAGTTAAGAAAGCATGAACCCTTACATCGATATCTCCGAGTGCCTTTATGAAATGTATAGCGATTAACGGTTAGTTTACCTTTAAATAAAATATTTTTTTATTTTAAATTATACTGAATATAATTTTCATTTACTCATAGACTAAAACTTTTTCGTGTTATTATGTAACTCGTGTAATCGAAGTAAAATATTGTAATTTTCATTTGCACGGCGAGACGAATATTTTTTTTTCCATAAAGTCTGTTAATGAAGTAAAATTTTCTTCTGATGGAGTAATGTGAAAAGTAAACGATCGAGCGATGTCTTGATGGTAATTTCTATAAATGGAAAGGTCGTAAAGGTATACATGAGTAAACTTGATATATAGGGACTTGGAACTCTAAATTGGACGTTTTCTTTTTCTCCTCTAGCGTATATTGAATTTTCTGTTAGCAATTTGCATGTTTAAATGAACTGGAAATAAGAAATCCATTTCTGAACTAGGGCATTGGTGAAAGACATTATTCCCTATTGCATTCAGTTTTTTTCTTCTATCAGACATTTTCAAAAGAGAACGAACTTTAAGAGAAACATGAATCTGGATTCTGGATGTAAAATAGCTGAATGGTAAAAGTTGTTTTGATTGCAAAGTTTTAGTCAATCGTGGAAGCCCATAGCCTGAGATCGTTGATAATTCATATTCAAGAAGGCTCTATACTCAGACAGTAATACAGAATTATTCCGTAAATTTTCAAGTTTACTGTACAAAATGCACGTTTGAAAATGAGTTTACAATAAACTTGAAAATTTACGGAATAATTCTGTATTACTGAGTATAGTGCCTTTTTGAATATGAAAGTTTTAGTCGTACGCATAACTTTATCATTAAAGAGATACCCAACATCTAAAGTTATTTACTATTTACAGTATATTTTGAAAGTGTGAACCGGTGTGAACCATAATAAATATTAATTTCAAATTTGTATGTGTTTACAAGCAGAAGTATTTATCTGTGCTTTAATTCTAACTCAATCTTTAAAATTGAAAACAATATACTTCGAAAAAGTACATGAAGTTTATAGTATTTATCTAAAACGATGTAGATTATATTTTAAAGTACAAATACTGATTTGTGAAAGAGGAAATGATTTTGTCACAAGAAACTACGGAACTGTAGTCTATTCTGAAAAAAAAAGAAAAAAATGCTATATTTTTTCAGTCAAAATCATGAAACGATAAATACACAGTTCACTTCACGGTATGAAATTTCTGCATTTGTATATATATAATTTAATCACATGATTTTTTTTAATGCACAACTTTATTAAACTGTTTTTCAAATTTCAAAAGTGAGTTCTGTAATGCACATATTATTACACCCAACTAATTAACAGTAGCTACCATTTTACGAACACGTAACTGTCATTCCCAGACTGAAATGTATATTGACTGCCAATCCAAGTTAAATCCTGTATATGGCAGAGGCATTTTACCCACATGTATGTTTGTAGAGAGCTTATGAAGTGTGGAATGTAACTCTTTACTGTAGGATTGTACTGTTGAAGTGAAGTGAGAAAGTGATAGAGCCATTTTCCTCACTGTCATTTACAGATGGTTCTACGTGTTTCCAAAAGAACAAAGGTATAAAGAGAACGCTCTGTTAGCTATTATGCCACTTGGAAAATAGGTAAGTAATTAAACTTAAATTTGCTACCCGGTGCTGCAAAAGAAAGAACATTGGTTAAATAGATATATTCAAGTGTGTCTAAAGACTAAACTATAATAAGTTTGCACTTAATATACTGAAACTTAAAGTTCTTGAAATTTAGGAATAAATGACGTAGTGTCAAATATATTTTGTACTCTCAGATTATTATTATTATATAGTTACTTACAGTTAGTCACAAACTTCGAACTCAAGCTAATATAAATCTCTTCGTGTATTAATTATGATTGTGTTAGTTCTATACTTCAGTTGACTGTACTTTGTTCAATTTGCTGCAGTAAAAGTAAATGTTTTTTTCTAGACGGCATTAGTAAAAAAAATATTAAAAGTCAATACTGAAGTAAACGTTTCTGCTGCGGTCGCTGGGAAATAACAGGATATTTCTTTGTTTACATGTCTGTACGCAGGCACTGATTGGTTAACAATGACATCACCTAAGTAAATTTTGTATAGTTCCGCAAACGCTCAACAGGTGGGGGTACGAGGCACTGACATTGCGAATTATATATGAGGAACATAAAATTATGCTGCAATTTATTCAGATAGCATTCATGTCTGTATCAAAATATTTCTTGTCAGTTATCTACTGATTTCAATATACGGTATTCTATATGTTTTAAACCTGTAAGTTTCATCTTTAAAAATAAAAGGAAGATAAACAGTCTACAAAATAAAACCCAAATTGAAACTAAATTCTTATATGAACAATATAACTTGATATAGACAAGCATCACTGACTTAAGAGCCCTTCACCTAAAATTAAAATTCAGAGAGACTGAAATTTGTATTACTCACCAGGTAAGGTCGCAAATCGTTATTTTTTATTTTGGATTGCATTCGTTATGATAATATTCAAATATATTTATGAAAAATCCCCCGATTAACAAACAAAATGGCCGCTTGTAGAGACAAAAAGTTCGGTTTGTTTAATGCTGATTATAATTTAACAATTGATAGAAACATAGAAACAAATAGGCCCATCATTTTGGATTATACATGTAAAACAAGATTCTTATATCTTTTCATTATGTCATTAATGTATCATGCCAATGATTACAAAAATAATTAAAATCATCATAATTTTTTGCTGCAAACCATCTAAATATTTTATTTAAATACTAATTAAAAATTTGGGAAGATATAAGAATAAAAGACTTCATCTTGAATCCAATGATACCAAACACTACATAATTGCTTTAAGAAAGTTGAATTAAAATTGTATTGGATTTAACGTGGGATTCCCTATGCTGAAACCTAATGTTGATTCTTTGCGAAGGACTCTTAAGTGGAACAGAATATAGGAAGAATAAATAAATAAAAAGCCTATAGTTAATAGAGTTTTGTTTTTTCTTTTCCAAAATGTATGGTTTTATAACAATTCGAACTGTATTACGGCCCATATTAAAGTTTTTGTCGGGAAGTGGTGGGTCACTTGACTTGGTGTGTCAATGAGTCACTGGTCAGTCTGGTCGCAATTATTATGACCTTCTGCAATTCTACTTCGAACTGAAAAAAAGTTTACTTCGAATTGAGAAGTTATTCAAACAAAACGCAACTAATAAATATGCTTTCTCTGATTCCCTCTAGATGGCTGCACTTTATCCAAAAATAACATTTGAATCGATGATAATAGATAATTGCACTATGCAACTGGTCTCAAATCCACATCAATTTGATGTAATGGTGATGCCTAACTTGTATGGTAACATTGTGGATAATCTGGCATCCGGTCTGGTTGGAGGAGCCGGGATGGTACCAGGGTCAAGTTATAGTGCAAATGCTGTTGTTTATGAACCGGTAAGTGTACCAGTTGACAGAATTTTTTTCTGTTTTGTTTTATTTATAAGTGTGAAAGTGCAAAATTGCAAATACAGAGAAAATATTGATGTATTGTTATTGAATAGTAAAGATTTGTTGGAATATCGTACAATATAGAGAAATTTATAAGAAGATTTGACTTTATAGAATGAATCATTGTTCGATAATTAGCAATTAACAACGTATCATTCAAGTTCAAAAGTGGATTATGAAGTGGACAATAGTAATCAATAATATTATTCATTTTTTTTTATTTATTTATTTCAGTATAGAGAATGCAGCAAAATTTGCCAATATTCCATTGCAAAAATAACAATAATGATATATCAACATATTCCTTCAATATATATAATAATTGTGATATTAATTTTTATACAAAGTTACAGAAGTTGAATTATTCACAGTTACTTATAAGTTTGAGCAATGAGTTGATATTGTGCTATATATCATAAAATATGTCTTTAAATTATGGATTAGACCATTTCAAACATAACAAAATACTGGATTGGCATTAATACTGTTATCTATATTATTATCATACAAACATTTTCAAATCAATAAATCATTGCATAAATTATAACAAAAATACTAGTCTAGTATTTTATCGTGTTTGAAGTGGTCTAATTCATATTTCTAAAAATGAATTATCAACAAAAGAAGTCACTGAATCTCTTTTTTTCCTTGGTGTTTTATCTCAATAATTAAACAGAAAATATCTGTAAATTTTCAACTTTACTTCAAAGTCATTATCAAACGATATACAAAATTTCAAAACAGTTTAAAGGAATATAAACAAAAACAAATAATACATACATTTGCAACAAATATAAATTTAAGGCCTAGAAAACCATTCATTCAGCAAACCTTCCCATGCCTTCAATGGTACAATCAATCCTTCAGTTTCGTTCAGTTTATTTCAGGAGGCTTCCACATTTATTTATTTACCACTGAATCTCCAAAAAATTATCCAATAATAGTAATCAATTTATTCAAAACCATTTTCCTTTCTCTTTCTTTCTTCAGGGTGCCCGTCATACTTTCTCAGAAGCCGTGGGTAAGAACGTAGCCAATCCCACAGCAGTATTACTTTGTGCCGCCAAAATGTTGAATCATGTGAATTTGGAGTTTTATGGAAAGATGATTAATTCCGCAATTGAAAAAGTCTTGAAGGCGGGGAAGGTACGTTTAAATTTTTGATGGAGAAATTTTGTACTGTAATAGTTAGTTATTTAAGTTACGAACGAAAATGAAATGAATAAATCGTTTAAAGATATAAAAACTAGTAAGGAAATTGTGTTGAAATCTTTAGAATAGATGTTATTCTCTGAGAAGAATTAAATTCACTTATTTTTTGCAGAGAATAACATCTATTCTAATGTCCAATCCTCAGACAAGTATAACTGAGGAGTGAGGAGCCTTTAAGAGGCGAAACAGTTGTAATAATAATAATAATAATAAAGTTTATTGTCCCAACGTAATAGTACAGATACTTAGATCCAATAGAGACATTTAATTCAAGTGATACGCATAAACAAAATAAACAATATACGAATAATGTAATAGCAGAACAATGATACGTATATGAAATTTTACATTATATTATTCTCAGATAAATGTAAAGATATAATTATAAGTACAATTTAAATCAATGATATGTCTGGGTACTGAGCTTTTTGTAAAATGGTGATGATATCTTTTGTTTTGATATTTCTTGAAAAAATAATTTCGGTAATGTTAACTTTATCGTTAATGCTGTTAAATAACTTCAAAGATACATTGTTAGTAATATTTTTTAATTGTAATTCAAAATAGTATTAAATTTTCAAGGAAAACATAATACATACAGCTAATTGAATTAAGCTATCTTAAATAGAAAATTATTATAAATGAAATAATTAGAAAATTTATTTAGTATAACAGTTTTTTTCCTATTATTCTTTCTATGACATCAAAAACATAAAAACTGGTCTCAAGTTTGCAAAAATACAAAGTATGGTTATCTTTTTATGTCGAAGTATACCACTCAATTTATAGTGTATTTGTTATCAATAATAGAGCAATGAAATTCCAAACTACTTAAGAGATTACATTATTTTTAATATACAATTTCCATAAAGTCACACATTTAAAATTCAAACATGTAACAAACATAATCCATTTCTACCATTAAGAAAATGCAAACTAATAAACCATAAATAATGACTTGCGACTTAATCGATTAAAACTAAAATGCATACTCATTCTTTTCCCATAATATATTACAGCACTTTCGAAGTAGTCAAAAGCCTAAACAAAGATAAAACAATCTCGCCCCCCCCCCCTCCCTGCACCCCTGTGAGTTCTCAAATCGTGTGAAAGAGTCCGTGATATACTAACAAACTGACAAAATCGTGCAATATCATACATTAGCATTCGTAAGTACCTTCAAAACAGTTCAAACAACATTTTTGTGTTCTATCAAATCAACTTATTAAAGCGAGGGGTAGGATGTATGCTGAGATCGTGGGATTTAATATATGTGTGCCGGGTTACGTCTGCAACAATTTTTGTGTTTCTTTATTTCAAGACAAGAAATACCCAACCAGTGGTTTATGAAGATAAATTAATTATGACGTGAAATTTTCAGGCACAGTCAGAATTGTACACAAATTTTACAATACACTAATAATTCATCTTCAAAATTACGGATTAGACCACTTCAATACACAATAAAATACTGGATTGACGTTTCGTTTGCTATATTTTCATACAAACATTTTCAAAAAACAATATTTTGAGAAAGGGAGGCATAACATACAAATAAAGTTACAAAAAGAGGCACAAATTTACAAAGGACAGAGTCCAGAAAACTGTTCCAAAAATAGTTAAGTCCAGAACCTGGAGCGTCGTTCATTTGATTTCTACCATGTTTGATGATTTCTATGGCTTCCATGAGATGGAGCTGTAACCAATTAAAAATATAATACAAGGAAGAAATCTAAGAGCAGCTTCATGTAATTTTTTCTTTAAAAACTGCAGTTTAATCCATTATTGGATAATTAAAACTTGAGAAAAAAGAATAGTAGACTAAATAGTAGCGAAACAAACAAAAATGGTATGATATAATCAGGGGTTTGAAGGTTTTCAATCGATGAAGAAATTGTATTCAAAGAATGAAATAATCTTTTTTTTTTGAGCAAGTGAAAAGAAAGCCGTTGTTATTACCTAGAGAAATGTATTTTAGAAAGCAAATATGAATAACAAATACTTCTCACTTTTCTTAATACATTTAATTTTCTTCCTAGAAAATCTCTAAAGCAACTTTGCAATACAATGTCTGTATAGCAAAGGTTAACAGAAATTTTTGTTTATTAAAAAGATTCACGGAAATAATTGTTTCCCCTGAAATTGGAGGAATGTTGTATCAATCACTAGTTCAGTAGTTAGACCTCTTATATGCTAGCACAGTTATTGGTTCAGCTTCCAAGACACATTTTGAATAAAATTGAAATGCTTCAGAAGAAAGTTCTAAAATTCTTCAACAAAATTTTCCAAATTCCTCTTGTTAAAACATACAATGAATTATGCTATCAATACAGCATTCTTCCAATTTATTGAATCTGAGTATATTAAAAAGAACTTTATTTTGTTTTACAATATTGTAAATGGTATAGCTTCTAGACTCCTGCAACTTTTCTTGTAATAGTGCTAATACCAGAACTAAAAACCTATTTGCTATGTCAAGAAAACTACAATATTGTAATAATTTCTTTATTGACAGAATGTCTCAGCCTTCTAACAATCTGAATACTAACACAAACTATGACATTCTCTATAACACTTTGTCTACAAACCTATCTGCTATACAGCAAGCATGCTGAATTACTTTTACTACTTTAAATCGTGACTATTTAAAATTGTCCAATTCCAATACTTATGTATTCAATATTATGTTCTGTCTTATGGAATATTATACAAGTCTGTGTTCCTTTATACTGTATGTTGAAAAAAAAAACTCCCACCCCAAGTTCATAAATTCCAGTATTCCAACGTCTGTCTAATCCATATAGTTTTCCGTCATATCATGAGAGTATCGTACAGGTCATTTATAACCTGTTTCTCATATAAATATTACTTAAGCTTCCTAAACCTCACCAGGGCTTGATAATACTTGTTATCATTTCGTTTTTAATGGGTAAAAAGCCAAAGCGGTAATGTTACCTATGCAATATTGAACTTTGAAGAATTACCCCAAGGCGAGTCAGGTTTTTATTATAGGATCTTGGAATAGGAAAAATGAAATACTTAGAAGAAAGATTTTTTATTGTTTGCTTGATTATATGGAATAATGTTTTTATTATTGGGGCTACTTGGTTCTGAATTTGTTTCCTATTGTGCTTCTGTTTCAGGTGAAAAATAGTTCCTTAGCTAAAGAGCATTAAAACATTTGAAATAATTTTAGCATTTTGATTTATTTAGATTTTTCATAATTTTGATCATCAAACTCATATCTTCAGAAAAG
This sequence comes from Campodea plusiochaeta, assembly GCA_034698565.1. Classification (NCBI taxonomy): domain Eukaryota; kingdom Metazoa; phylum Arthropoda; class Diplura; order Rhabdura; family Campodeidae; genus Campodea; species Campodea plusiochaeta. The sequence goes on along the minus strand of JAQIWE010000571.1, from coordinate 291 downwards.
CTTCAGTGAATTGAAGGAAAAATAAAATGCAAGTATCACTGTATTAAAAGACGATTTTGATCACAAATGCTTTTACTTATACTACTATTACTTTATTAAATATTTCAATGTAGATAAAAGCTTTATTGATGTCGTTATTGTATGAAAGTACAGAGCTATAGAGCCTTTAATATTCAATGTTCCAGAACCTATACGGCAGTGTCACTGATTTGGTATTTCAGTAATGCGAACATATATATTGTTTCAATATATTACGGACCTAAGCTGGTTATGTCTTCAAACTGTTTTGAC
>JAQIWE010000570.1:0-21080 GCA_034698565.1 Campodea plusiochaeta | reverse complement strand
TTTACGCCCCCTTCATTCCCATTTTATTTTACGCCCCAGGCAGCTGCCTGTTTCGCCTGTGCCTAAATCCGGCCCTGCAGTTTACAAATAAATTTTACATAACGTTTCTTTTATTATATATATTAATTTATTATTTTGCAATTTACGTCTTTTACTACATTTATGAATTATACTTATTGTGTAAATTATATGTTATTATTTTGTACATATCTATATCAACCTGATGTAATTAGCTGTAATTTAACTTTAGCTCGTTGGTGATTGGAAGTAAATAAATAAGTCACGAGTGGCTCTGGCTCATAAGACTGGATGGCTCGTTATCAAGCCGAGCGAACCAGCAGCTCGGAAATATTAAATAAGTTTTAAGAATAGTTATTTATGAAATAGTGCTTTGAATATTTCTTGAAATCTGGGGAAAATGAGTATTCAACATGATCCAATGTTATTCTTATGCTGCCATTATTGATCATTACTCTCAGTTTCTCGGATCCGCAGATCAAGAAATATTCAAAGCACTATATACTATAAAAAATATAATCATCCATTTATGGGAGAATGGAGATAATTTTTCTACTTTCAATTATAATTTAATGGTAGAGCGTACGAACTATAGTTCGCTTGATGGCTTTATTGACCTCTAAAAAGGGGAACTGTCACAACTGTAATCATGTACAGTCATTGTAGAAACTTTCTGTAAAAACGAATAATTATATGTAAGCTTATAAAGTCAGAACAAACGCAAACTTATTAGCGTTAGATTGATTGTTACTTTAAATGAACAAGTATCTGCTGCAGGATCTAAAATTCTTGTTTAGTACAGTAAACAAAATCGTGATAGAAAAAGACTGATTGCTGTTGTAGCTTTGTAGGGCATGATGAACGTCCTTAATTAATTTTAATTATAATATTTTTTTCATTCAGTTATATTTTATTTCAGCGCTTCGTTAATATTTTTCCTTCACAAAAATGTTCTATATACCCAGATTCTGTTTTATACGATTTCTTACTTACGATACTTTTTTCTAGCAAAAACAATGGTTCAAAGATTTTCTTTAGGGCACATTCTCTCTCACATGTAATGATGTTTTCATTGCTTTTCCTACATAGATGTTTTCGCTCCAAAAATTACTTAAAGGATTCAAACTTTTCACGTTTGTTTTCACAGACAATAGTACAACAGCACATCAGGAGACATTCATGATTTATTGAGTTGAGTTTTTATGTTTTATTCAGTAGGTTTTTGAAGTCTATTGAAAGCAATATGGTTTCAAAACCTTTCTTGTGAGATAAATCGTACATATTTTCAATCCAGATTGAAGAAAAATTGATCTTGAAAGTGCTATAACTCCTACAAGCACGTACAACAACTGTTTACGTTCATAAGAATTTTGAATTAAGTTTATTTGAACTTATAAATTATTTTAATACACCTTCAAAATGAACAAAACTTGCCCAATTATGCTAAACTTTGCACCTAATGTAGTTAGTAGTACAATAATAGTTCATGACGTAAATTTTATTGTCTACTGTTGTCTAATGCTGTGTGTTGAGTATCTTTTCAGTAAAATATAATTCCCATGCATGAAGAAATGTAATTGACCTTTAATAAAAAAAAACGTCAGAACCTTTGCATTCCAATCAAAATTCTCGTCAGTCCACCAAACCAAAAGCAATCACATTCGTGATAAACTGTCCTCCATGATTCAACAGAGGGCGTATCTTCTTCAATGCTGCTCTAACACTTTGCTAATAGGTTTTTAAGCAGGAGTAAATAGCATTCATTATGGGCCTTCTTTCAATTTAATCGCCGCTTTAATTACTCTGGGTGCCTCTGCTCTTATCATGAAGATGAAACTGCTTCTGGAATGTTAAAGAAGATAGAGTACTCTAAAAAGGAGTAAAGGATTACTTAAGGGGCAAGCGTAAATTAATGTGAAGTGTATACTTTCTTGGTGGAACTGCTAAAGAAATGTGACATCCTTTGAGGCTGGAGAGCACACATAATATACTCAGTTCTGGTTGTAGAATATCTTCGATGTAGAGTTGTAGAACGTGAAACAATGAACGAAAGAATATAGTTGATGAGTTTATGGAACACTGTTTGGAGAGTTACGTGTACCTTGCCTATTCTGGAATTTTTTCCTTTTTCACCTTCAAAACATTGTGTCAGTTGTAATAATGCTTGTTGAGTTTTTCTGAACTTTAGATAAAGGCTGATAAACCTGTATTACCATACAACTATCTGAACTTCAAATACTTGAAAGAACGCTTTTAAGTAGTATAACTTTTTTCGAAGTTCATTAAAAATATATGCTTTTTAGGACTTTATTCGAGTGAAAAAAGATTGTGATATTAATTAAATATTTTTGAAAACTGATGATTACCTATAAAATAATGTATGGACAGATTAGTGACTTACATGATTTTATGTGAGAAACTGTGGCAGATGAGAGAATTATGAACTACTCATCCAGCACTTCACGAATGAGATAAAATTTATTTTGAAAATACTCATGCCCTAAAACCTTCTCTTACTTTATTATCAGAGTTATAAATCCTATTCTATATAATTATTTTTTCTTGAAAATCTTCCACTCAAACCGACGAATTACATCATCTGCAAACCTCATGCAATATCCAGAGGCGAAACATGCTTTTCTTTTTCCTTGCTAAAATGGAAATTATGTTCGTAAAACATTCATAGTCCCCAAGGAAAAATCTTACTTTAAAACATTCGGATTTGGATGACAAGTTTGTATATTTTGTCACAAATCTGTTGACAAATATATTCCACGGAGTTAAGAGTATTTTCTAGAAAGGAAAAACCACCACGACGCTTCTTGGCTAGAGGGAAAAGAAATAAAAAAGAATAAAAGGAGTAATTTCAATTTAAAATGAAGGATGTTGTATACAGTATATATACGAGTAGAATTGATTTAAAGATACAGACATCATAGAATTTTGTTTTTCTTCTGTTAAAACTTTGCTTTCAAATAGATATTTCTGTCCGAGATATTGTTTGCATCAGGATACAATATTGTTAGAAAATAATTCTACAACAAAGTGTGCTGGAATGAAACTTTTGAAAGAAAATAACAGACATATATATTTAAAGAATTTCACAGCCTTATTGTAGGAAGATTTTCTTTATTTTAAGTGATTTTTCTTCGTCTTCCCTTTCTATCATTTTTCGTTCCTTCAAGGGGGCCACAACAACATTGCCCCAGAAATCCACTACTATTTATGCTCGTACGGAGATTAAACATCTTGTATTTTGCGAATCTTTTCAAACTTTTATTGTACAGTTGATAAAGCCTTTTTATTAATAAAGGTGAAACGTCCTGATCCTGAAGCTAATTAGTTTGTTTCATATAAGTGGCCAGACCCAAGAAATATCTGAAACCTTTAATTAAAGTTATATTTTTTTAGTATTTTTTTCGCTGAGTTAACTGTACTATAAATAGTAACGTGAGATTTCTACTCCCTGAAACTTGAAAAGAATTTCATTTATAAAGAACAAGCAATATACTGTATAATGGACAAAACATGTCGTCATGAATATTGCAGACAGCAGTCTATTATTTGGATGTGAAACAGTGGAAACAAATACGTACAACGTGATTATAATGTCCATTTAGTTTTCTATTTAGTGCTTTTTAAAATAATGTACATATTTGATAAGAATGATAAAGCAACAGTAAGATCACGGTGTTTATCACAGACTAATGACACTTGAAAGTTATTTGCTCAAAATGATAGTCATTAATTTTCTTCCTTTAATAAAAGCAGCGTTTGATGAGCATCTTGACGATTTTCCAAATTAGCTAATTTTCATTTATGAAGTTATAAGCTGGTAATTATGAAAAAATAGCTTGAAAGGATCTTGAAATATTCCACAAAATTAGTTTTTTTTTGTTTGCGCAAAATGTTTAAAAAAGTTTGTTTGAAAATTGGGTTTTTTGTTTGCACAATAATTTTCGACGAATTTTTATCTTCAAATCTATAAAGGATGAAATATTTTACTTCTGTTTGCATTATTGTAATGGAAATTCACTTTGAAATGATTATTGGCTTGCACATAAAGCAGGGATTTTTCTGAAACTTGTTTTTAGGTCGGAATAAAAAAAAAATCCTAACTTTTTTATTTCTACAATATACTCCAGCATGATCTCTTACTATTCCATTCTTACCAAATGTGTAAAAAAAGTTATATTATATCAAAAGTAAATCCACTTTATAATTACCCTGTACAATATATACTTCTTATTTTATTGTAGTTTTTATGAAACAATGAAAATCGTTAGTGTTTTTATTAGATCAGGTTGTGTCAGAGGATATACGTACGTTGGTGCAACCCTAAACAAAGAGGTTCTTGTTCAAACCAAACCAGTAGTTGAGTACCGTTGTTAAAGTTATCTTTTAAACATTGAATTATATTAAAATATTATATGTCGACTCAGACCGAAGTTGAGGTCGAAAGTTCTAGGCAGGACTAGAAAATTGGGAAGGGATCGAGCCAGGTTTGGGTATTGGCCCATTTGCTTACTAATATAGTCTGTAGTAACTTAATTCAATTTTACCATTATAATTTATTTTTTATAGTACATATTCATATTTTAGTTACTTACTTTTAGTCTGAAAATGAGTGCTATTGTACCTCAAAACCCATGTGTAAACTTCACCAACATGCAAGAAATACCGATAGGCAATAAAATTATGAGAAAAGCCTGCAACCCTTATAATTACATGATATAGTTGTTGGTTAAAATGTATTTGCATGATTCATAATTATTTTTGAACGTTGATAATATTATTTTCACTAAACTCAGATTAGTTCCTGCTTGAAATAAGTTATTACCTCCTGAAAGAATTAACTTTTGAAAGCCATAAATCCAGACCCGTGGCAGACCAGTCTAAAAGTAATTCTTGCTTATACTTTATAGTAGATGTTATTTTAAAGTTATAAAGCTGTCTGAGCAGGTTATATAATATTCAAAAACATTCTTCAGCAACTCTTTTCAGTCCCTGTAATATTATTGTTCCTTTCAGCAGAAAAATAAGTTTTTATGGAACGTAGTATGGAATATAATCGAGGGGTGACTCACTTCGGAAATCAGTGTACAACTTTTTTAGGAAATATCAAGAAATCTTCGGAAATCTCAGAAATCTTTAGAAATCTTTGAAAATTTATGGAAATCTCAAGAAATCGTTAGAATGTTTTAAATATTGTCAGAAAAATGTGTACGAATCACCGAAAATCTTGAGACCAAGCACGGTGAATGAAGAACTGGCCTTTCACCTTGCTGGAGACACTAGAAAACGATGAGAAATAACAGAATGTGTTCAGAAGTTATAGATGTTTTAAGTTTAAAGGAATATACTCAGTATTAAGATTTTTTTTTTAAATCACATCAGTGTGTTATAATTATTATTAACGTTTGTAGCAAAAAGGGATACAATATATAGTATTAAAAAAAACGCCTGTTTTTGTGAAGAAACTGTTGAGGGAATAAGTTATTCAATATGTTACCATTATAATTATTGCTCATTTTTATCGACTACTAACACGTTATCAGATGTAACCTTCGTTTCCTTCAGTAGAAGTGAGTACATACTGTAATAATAAGTAAATATTAATAACATAAGTGAAGTAATTTTCCAGCCGGAGCACAAAATTTTCTAAATTGTGTTATTTATTAATTACAAACCTGTGCTATAAAATCTTATTCCCATCAGAAATATTGCCGTGCTTGGTCTGTAATATAAAACACTATCATGAATAAAGTTTTTCACCAGGCATTACTTATAAAAATATTTATAATATGGAGCACTTTAGGAAATATCGGCGTAATTATGGTGTTATTTTATTAACAAAGAGAACTTCCAATACGTAAATAACAAACAAATATTCGTTTGAACGACTTCACTAATATGATAATACCTTTTTTAATAATTAGGAAATAATGACAATGTCCTCAGTAAAAGTAATATGCCGATGAACTGAAGCCTGAAAATATAAAACAATAAAGAAATGTTTGCAATAAATGATTATTGGAAAAAAAAAATCTTTTCGAAGTCATGTGATCAATGAAAACCTTGTTCAGATATTTTCCAGAAGAATTTTGATATTTAGCCATTAAAATCAAAGATAGTAATTTTATATCGTCTAAATCTTCAAGCATTAGTAATTTCGGAAATCTTCATGCGCAAATTATAGTTACGTTTGACATTTTTTTGGAAATCTCCGAAAAGCTTTGGAAATCTCTGGAAATATTTGAAAATCTCAGAAATCTTTAGAAATCTCTGGAAATTTTTAGTGAGATTTCCAAAGGTGTACAAATTTTTCAAGAGTGAGTCACCCCTCGAATATAATATATTTTAAAATAAAATTCTCTAAACTTCATGTGTATACCTGTAGTGTTTAGTGTATCATCTCTTATAAGTAAGAAGGAATGGAAGAAAAACTGCAATAGTTTTAGGATAGTAAACATGAGACTGCTGATTTCTGTAGAATGTTTTATTCGAATAAGAGAATGTAATTTCCTTCTTTTTGAAATATATTCAACTTTTCCAACAAAGCAATGTATTGAGAGCTTACTGTAGAAAGTAATACCTTCCTATTCACTCTTGACAACTCTCTGTGGCTTACATTTTTTTGATATTGTAGAGTGGATATATTGAGCTATTATATAACTGCACGATATATAGGGTATTAAATTTTCTTCCACGTGATCGCTGAGTGGGAAAAATATAATATATAACTGTTTGGTCAATTCTATTATTGATGTTCAGATCTTTTATGGAATGTTTTAATTATGAATCTGCGTGACGAAAACAGATATTTCTCATGCAGAAAGTGACGTCACGGGTAATAAATTTTAATTAAATTGTCTAATCTCTTCTGTGCTTTACTTATGGACTGGGAATTCAGCCCTTTGATTAAATTACAATTTACTGTATATTTTCATGTGTAAGATAAAAGTGCAATTAATTTTACCACAGATTTTCTATTTCTTTTATGTTCAATATGGAAAATATAGGAGTTGTATAGAATATGTTTATTTCCAAAGCATGCCTATCGGAGATTTTCTTTTAGTCTTATGAACTTAGTTTAATATAATGGCATGTGTCTTTAAAAGTAACGTTAATCTAAAATAGAGTGTGAACAATTTCCTGTAACTATGTGAGACATTACAATTAACGCAGGTATATACAGCGACATTGTATTCTACGTGTAATAATTATTGCACTCTGTGCTTGTATAGTGTGTTCTGTGTTATTCATGGTTAATGAGATAATTCTGATTTCGTCAATACTGGAACAATAAATATTCACATATAATTAAATCGCTGTGTTTGAGTTGAATATTATGAGACACAGTGTTGTTTATGAATATATTCTAAGAGCTCAAATACTATTAAATAAATTACATCGTACTGCTTATTTCGACATATATGATGCACTAGATTATAGCTCTCCAACTACAAAATCACATGTTCTAAAATATATTGTCACTATTTCTAATTCCCTGCAGAAGCTTCAAAATATTGCATGCTAAACAACAGTGTAATTGGGTTCATTTATGCTGTTGTTGTTTTTATATAGAAATAAAGAATGATATTTACATTATATGCAGAAGTTATATTATATAATTATAACGAAAGAGATGCTTGGAAAAACATAATGATCAGTTCAATTTCATTTTTCGTCTATGCACTTGATCCTACAAACTTAACTTTAACAGTCGGGTGGTTTGGTACCCTTGATCCCACAAAGTTAACTTTAATCTTTGATATTTAAATTACCTTTGTAAGATTTGCCTAAATTTCTTTATTTGAATTAATAATAACTTGCAATACTTCAATGTATTGTATTAATTGTTACAAAAGAAGTTGAACTCCTATTGGATTATATGAATAAACATTATAAGTAAGTTTCCTATTGAGAAAACGGTATGATTACTTATATATATTCCCCGCAAATGTATTATATTTGAAAAACACTGATCAGTAGTATATATATTTGCTCTATAACCGACAAAGTTACATATAGATATACAACAGGATAGAAAACCCCAACACATGTTATATTGATACTTCACTTTTAACTCAAACCTCACAACTACTACTGCTAAATATTAGTCAACTTTCTACTCATTTTACATTTTACTTTAGTACTTATTCAATTATATTTGCAAATTGAAACTATATAAATTTGGATCAGATAATCAGGATTGTCAATTCAACGTCCAACAATATCTGTCTTTGATCAAACTTACAAAGTTGAACTTATTATACAGGGTGGTCCAAAATAAATGGGACCCCGTTTTTATAACGAGATATTTACTGAAATACAGATGCTGGAAATACGAAATAAAGACAATTTGAAAGAGAATCTTGTTTTCTTCCCACAAATGTATAGTTTTATGATAATTAATGCCACATTACAGCCACTACTGCCTTCCTCATAAAGTTTTACGTGAATTCAAGTTTCTTTAACAATACTAAATTAAAAATTGGTATATTTGCGATGGCAACGGCCTACAGAGGCGGTGGCTTTGAAATGACAGGATATTTCTTTGTTTACATGTCTGTAAGTAAGCGCTGATTGGTTATCAATGACATCATCGAGATAAAATTTGTAGTTCCACATACGCTCAACAGGTAGAGAGGTACGAGGCGCTGCCATCGCGAATAGCAGCAACAAAATAATTTTTTTTAATTTTTTTTTTATAATTATTGATAAACTATAACACATATGTATTACTCCTTTACATCCTCTAATAATAATTAAAAACACTTTCTTCCTTTTTCTTATTTTTTTACATAAGATACATTTTTTTTTTTTTCATTTTTCACTTGCAGCGCTTATTCACGTTTTATTTTTTTGTAAGGCCGTAACTTCCGCAATACGGCAAGGATATTATAAAATATATATTTTTGGAAATAAAAGAACAAAATCGTTCCTGTGCTTTTTGTTTCAACTTTTTATTTTTATTATTTCAGATAATATGGCGTTCTGTAAAAGGGCCCCATTTTTTACGAACCATCGTCCTGTATAATGCTTTTGAAGAACAGTGGAAACATTTTCGGGAGATGTTCCATCATTGTTTTTACAGGAAAGAGATTACTATACATTAAATATATAAATCATTTGTATTAGTGAAATTTATTTTGAAAGATAAGTAACTTCTTAGTATATTTGCGTTTGATTTTTTAAAAGTATATTTGTAGAATAAATTGTTGAAAACCACATTTTTATATTATTATATTACTATTTTAAAAAAGTATAGTGTAATTTGTTAAATATTGTGACAGATAGTGTTTCTTATATTTAAAAAAATTATAAATTGTTGTAACTGTTAATCTAAAAAAACACTAGTTCAAATCATATTATCTTTCTACTTCAATTATCCACACTTTAAGTCATTTACTTGAAAGCCAATATGTGATCCATGCAAAATTTTTGATTTAATTCGAAGGTTATGTAATAGATTTGAAGTTCAAACCGAGATAATCTACAATACTACATATCATGGCAATCAAGCTTGTAAGATCATATAAAGAACAAAAAACTGAGTTTTACATGATGCATCGATATATATTAGGGAGTTCCTCGTGACGTCACTGTTTTGGAATCCGCTAGGGTTGCTAGTAGTGGTTGGCAAAAAGAGTTGTGTTTACTTCGGCCGTAATGCTATAAAGATGGTTTGTCGGGGTTTCATTCATGATTATTCGTAGCTGTGGGTTCTAGATGGCTGCAGAATTAATTAAATTACTTCATAATTTGGTTATACATAAGTTATTAAGCTATAATTTTCATACCGGCTGCGTATAGCGGTTGGTAATGGAATAATAAAAAAAATCGCACTCCATTTAGAAGTAAATTTAATTAATTTATATCGTTATATATATTTTTTAACTGTTTACAGTAAAAATAGGAAATTTTATATAATTATAATATTAATTTCTCATCACTTCTATTGTTCAATGCGAGTTCCTTATAAGGAAAAAGAATTATATGGTAAAAAAAAACTAACTCGTAAGTTATTTTATCTCTATTGAACTATACCGTATGAGAAATATTGTACTCAATAAGTAAATATATAGGCCTAGTATAAATTAAATAATTGCATTATACAGGACCCTAGCCATATATAATATTAGGGAAAATAATAAAATTTCAGCACACTATAATAGAACAGTATAGTAAAATACAATCATCATTTCGAATGCAAAAGTGCTGATTATTACTCTGAATTAAATAAAATGTTTTAATTTTACTTTGAAAAAAATCACTGTTTTTTTTCTAAAAATAGCCTATATAATTTATTGTTAATTGTACAAAAAAGATTTAGTCTTTTATATATTTTTAATTATTTTTCGTAGAGAAAACTTATTCGTATGATTATTTACAATTTTTATTCGTTTATTTTTCGCTTTTTTCTGAAGATAGGCTTACTATTCATGAAATTTCGATAATATTCGGGTATTATAACTCGTATTCATTTTTTTTATTCTTATACATATGCATAAACACCATCAACAAATCGTGTAAAGGCTACTCAATACTCATCATATGTTCCCTATTTATTTACTAATAATAACTTACCGGTATCGTATTAAATATCAATCGGAAGTCACTATAAGACATTAAAATAAACGGAAATGTACTCAATCTTTCTTTAATCAACTTTTCTGTCAACTCATTCCATCAAATAACAGAAAATATTGAAGAAAAACACGTAAAAGCATTGGGTCCCTTTGAAGCTTTTGCCAACCAGACACTAGCGCCTGTATAGCGGGAGAATTTGGAACTGCGGTTTGTTTGTAAACAGGGAACTTCCTAATTCCAAAGTAACTTCTCCTGAAGTGAAAAAAATATGCCGCCATTTCTCTTATGCAATTTATAAAGTGTAATTATTTCCGTTGTCAAATACTTCCCTTTCTTTTTCTCTCATCTATTTCTACATGTTGTTGAAGATTTAATATTTCTGAAAAAATAAAAATATCTGCAGATAATGTTGTAGCATCAAAACTATTGCTATATTCAATGAAACATTAGTTCAAAAGCAGAATTATTTCATAAGTGTGCTGCGTATCTCTTAGAAACAACCAAAACTCTCAAGTGGCAGCCGAACACCACAACCTCAGAGTGTTTGTCATTGAGTAACCTCCGTTAGTTAGAGGTAAACCTTATTGTGATTAAATTTTCCAAACTCCAAAGGGATCGTACCTCAGCACTCTCCGAGAGAAACTTTCCGAAGGTAATACCTTACACAGTAAACTCAAGAGGTTTTCCTTTCATATATTCAAGATGACTCGTACAAAGTGAGAAAACGGAAATAATAGTATGGATTATGTTCAGTCTCTTTAAAGTGAGGCAAAAATAATGCTTGATATGTTGGTTGTACGCTAATTCTTATTTCACATAAATATTATGTTTCTTATATTAACAATAAAAAAGTTGTGAATTTATTCTGATGTGCCATGATAATTCCTATTATGATTGTTTTCCTTGAGGAGAAACTCGTAAATGACCACAATGAAGAGGTACAGTACTTCGCCTTATACCTGCACCTTGTCAAGAATCTCAATGTACTCTGTCATTCAAAATACAACATAGTTAATCCTAGATTTTGTTTTTCCATCTTTCGAAACCCAAGTGTACAATATCAAAAGGCTGTTTTTCTAGAATAATTTAAATAAAACAAGGATTAAAATTAATGACTGGAATAGATTTTTTTTTGTTATTAAAACTGAAAGTTTTTACTAATAGAGTTAAAATAAAATCTTAATTCTATGCTTGTTTATAGCAAGAATAAAAATGAAAGTATTTAAGGTTTTAATATTCCAGAAATTTAAGAATATCAGAAGTTATTGTTTTCAGCTAATTTAATTATTATTTTAATAAGATTTAAAACAGAAATAATGGAACAGTTTCTGTTCAAATAGTCCTTAAATTCTATCTATAAACTCAGAACTTAAGGAACTGTTCTTATGGAACATATTTCATTATAATTATGGTGAAGTATGAAATTGAACAATCTACTCTCCAAAAGTATTAAAAAATGTAGAAAACGCTTCTTATCAAATGGAAAGAAATTGATTTCTTTGATCAACTTCAATCTGTAATTCCCAAATACTTCCATCACGTACTTTACTCTGGAACAGTCGCAGGATTTTCCCCTTTGCTTTTTTTTTTGTTTGTTTTTTAAATACAGATCTAACCTTATCTTCTTAACTGGTCATTCCATTCATTAGGTTCGTAAATTTAACAGAATTAATTAAATTTTGCATTTTGAACTAGCAATTACCATTCTACCATATTCTTCTGACTCTTACAGAATTCATGAAACCGTAAAGCATATGGTAGAGACATACTCCCAGACAAATGTGAAAATCATTAAAGCTCACAAACGACCTAAACGATCCAGTCAGACGAATTTTCCCATTGGCTGAAGAATATGCTTCAAAAACTCCCGCTGTTATATTTATTTTACTATATAAAAGAATAAACTGGTACATGGGTGATTATAGGATGCATTTCTGTGACAATATATACGATTCATTCTATCTACAATAAGACGTCTAACAATTTCTTACCACCACAAGTCCAGACCACTGCATTGTTTTATTACATTCTTGTGGCTTGTATATATAGGTTAGGAGTTTGTTTTGTCAGGTATAGTTGTTTAGTGCGAGATTGCTTGTAGCAGTATGGCGTGAAAATGAAAGAAGTGAAACAGTCATCAGCGTCAACGACAGAAGTTGTTAGAAGAATTTAAAGGGGGATATAGAAGAGCAAAAGTTCTCTTTGATACATTTTCACACCTTCAAAACTTTGCTCGTGTACTTCCAACAAAATATCAAGTTGTTTGATGTCTATTGTAGAGCGTATTTACAGTAACAAGTTATAGGTTTACAATTTCGGGTAGTAGTAACGAAAAATGAAAGGAACGACTTAGGAGATTGCATTTCAAATTTTCTAAGGAAGTTATGGATATAGTGTCTAGTATTTAATTTCTTTAACAGATTAGTGATATACTTATATAATCGTATTTTTCATGTGTCAGTTAAACGCTGTATTATTAAATATAAAATACTTTAAATTTAATCATGAAAATACAGCTACTTTATTATTATTTATTGATTATTATTTATTGAAATGTAATGAAGATAACAATCTTATACAGCTACTTTGAATGCTACTGTTACTAATCATTTTATAAGATTTTTCGCAGAAGTTTTCCCAACGAAGCAATGTATCGAATTTCCCACAAAACAACAATGATAAAGAAGAGTATTGACAGTTCTATAATGAATCTATTTTATTTCAACAGTCATTTAATTAATTACATTATTTAAACCTTTAATCAATATATTTCACTCTGTCTTTTCACTCTGTTTATCCAGCATTCATTAAGCATTTAAGTAGACAGTATTATTTTACGAAACGAGTTGTAGGGAGTATCCATATCTAATTTAATTTAGTATAGTGACTTTGATGGAATATTAATTAATGTTTACACTACGGTAATGTTGAGAAAGAAACGCTGCATATATATTTTACATATAATCCTTTATGGAAGGAAAGCATGTCTTATAAAAGAAGAGCTATAGCATGTAATAGGGTAGGGGCCCCTGCAATAAAAAGCATCAATATGCGAATAAAGAGTTTGTTTTCGAAATACAGTACAACATTCGGTAGATGGTTCTAATACTGCCACATTTTAGATAAGTCATCCAATTTTATTAAATACCACTAGTTATTTTTTTATATAGTATGTGGTATGTTTGTAAATACATAAAATAAGAACTTTATTTACTATTACTATTATCATTATTTTACATTATAGGCATTAAAGATAATTTCTACTAAATTCTAAAAATCACACAAATGAATTAAAGAATCAAGGGTTGTATTTTTGCAGCGAATAATAGAAGCGTCCACAAGATCTATAGTTGAGTCTCAAGTGATATACACTACAGATGATCTCCTTTCCTATCATTGGATCCGATATATCTCCTCCATAATATTCAGTGATGTAAAATCAAAATATTTAATAATTACAGTACCATTGTGAGATTAATCAGTGTTACCAAAAAAAATCACAAGAACTAGATCGCTACATATATGCAGTTTCAAATTTAAATTGCTTAACTAAAAGAAGATTTCAGTATGATTTGTTCTACTAATGGAATAAAGAAATAAACGTATAATTACTTTCACAATTCCTAGTTTCCATGTGTTTTACGTGAACTAATGTTCATACGTTAAAGTAGGAATAAAACAATGTTATATTCGTACCGCTTAGTGTCGGAAAGTTTTATTGACTACTCACTTACTGTATATGCATTTACTTCCTGACAAATTACTGTAGATACCTTCTTTCAAGTTTAACATGGCACTAACCAAATATTAATAAATATTCAGAATTATAAATTGATATTATATACGATAAACATTTAAAATGGGGAATTGTTATTTTTCGATTTTCCTCTTTTTCATTAGAGAGAATGGCAGTATCTCAATTAATAAGATAGTTTACAGTACAGTTAAGGCATAGAATTGATTCAATTGTTTTGACATACAACAGTTATATAATTATACAAACACATATTTTTTCATGAAATGGACCTAGACCATATATATATACAGGGTCTTTTTTTGAAGAGTACCTTAATTTGATCTTTATATTTACAACGATTTCCTGCACTATGACTTGAAATTTCATAAATCCTTTGCAATAACTGCACGTAAACTTTATCTTTCTATTTCTCCTTTTCAGGTAGATTATACTTTGGGAAATATTAAGAAATGGTGATACGAGGAATTTGAGGTTTCTATTATTAACCAAAACAAATTGTTGAATTATAATAATTAATAACCTTTACAAAAAAATAAGATACTGACATTAACAACTTTTATTTGGTGTACATTTTTATTTATAAAGCCTTAGCGGCCCTAATATGGCTCCGATTGTTACAAAACCATATATTTTTAGAAAGAGAACAAGATTTTCTTTCTAATGATGTCTAAATTAAGTTTCTAAAGTCCATTCCACGAAAAGAAACGTGTGATTTCCATAACTTAGCAGTTATGGAAATATTTAAAGGCACCAGATAAGCAAGAGCGATATCAGATATGGTCACCCATCACTTGGTGATTCTAAAAGTGATCGCACTCTCTACAGCTATTAATTTTTATTGTCTTCTTTTCATGAAAACTACACGTTTCTTTTAGTGGAGTAGACCTTAGTTACAATATTTCAGACTTTAATCCATTTTGAAAAGTGGTTCGTTTTTTTGGCCACCCTGTATATATTACATTTTGCATATATTTGATTTACTTTCAAATATAATGAATGATATATTATAAAAGTAGTGTAAAATAATATTAAAGAGAAAGCATATTGTACAGAACAACAAATTCAATTATGCTGCTACGTGACAATAATGTATAAAATTGATATAGAGAGAAAAATCTGACATATGGTATGTTTCATGTAGTTTCGGCTAATATTACAATCATAAAATAAACATATTTCATAGACCACTAAATTATGTATACATGAAAACAAAACTCCATATTTACGTAGTTTAACAACAAAATTATTATTTATGTTCACAATGTAGGTGACAAGTTTGAAGCAATAATGATAAATACGATAAAATTTCTGGCATTTTACATAATAACTTATTTATTAGAATTATTTAAGTATTGAACTATTGATTGCTTTATTATGTTATTTAAAGTTAACTTTAATAATTCTGAGTTTTGTTCATCTGTGTATACCATAGTGTACAAAATAAATAATAAAAAATTATTTCAAACGACAGTCTCATCATAGCCAGCTTTTACAAGAATGTGCTCTAGTTTAACAACCGACTTCTTATACTGAAAATAAATTATTATACTGGCCCGCATATAGAACCTCCATGCTCGTTAGGTCATAATATCAAAACATGAATTTCTTATCTTACTACCAGAACACAGGACTAAAAATAACTCTGTACTTTACATCAGAGTGAAAAAGATTTCAACAGTGACAGATTATATACAAGAAGTACAGCAGGTATTAAACATTCAGAAGACAGTTAAATCTACATGAAGCTAAGAGCACACTTTGAACCAGTGGGAATGATAATATTCTTTTTAATTTGGTTTCTACAACAGACTGAAAGTTATAAATATACAGAGTTTTAAAGTGCCACTTTTCTATCAAACACACGATTTTTTTCCTCGTAGAAGCGCTAAAGTAAACAATTATATAATTGTAATAATCCAATTTGTCTCGTAATTAAGTTATGTAAATTTCTACTATAGGAAACATTATTTTGAAACGATATAATATTATTATGGAGAATACTCCAATGTATTGCTCAAGGTGAATAAAATACAACTGAATGGTTTACGTTAGTTCTGTATACTATAACTCTGATGCAAAAGGTTTTGTTAAAAAGAAAACTAATTTTTATGTTTTTTACAATACGATATTTTTTAAATTTATTTGCATGTAGTTGGCATATTTTTTTATACAGTATTACTGTATCACATATAGTGTTAAGACTGTTAACAGGGATAGATAATACGATTAGGTTACGGCTTATACAAATTCCAATATGATAAAACAGTTTGCCAAAATAAATTAATTGCGTGAACGTTTGTTAAGTGCTGGTCAATCTTTATTTCGTTTTACGCTATTGATTTAAACATCAGCAGAGTTTTGTTAATTACTTTTACAGCCTAAAGGAAACTCTTACAATTCATAATTTTCATTTTAGAATATTACTAAAATCAACATAATATAGAATGATACTATTTCTAAAGCAAGTTTGTTCTTATTAGAAAAGAAAGTAGTTATTTTAACATAATAATAATATTTAAATCTCCAACTACTATAACATTGTAATTGTCTCTTCTCGTATAGTGTAGAGTGTTTCAATAAATGAAGTTCACCCACTGTCCGACAGCTTACTGTTTATCTGACGCTATAGCACGTTTACGATAATGAATACATTAATCAAGAATATTATTTTAAATATTGATTTATAAACATGTTTCTAATAACTGTTTGAAGCGAAAGTTATCGTGACAGTTTCTGTATAGACCTGTCATCGCACCTTTTGCTCTTTCCAATAGTTAAAAAATATATTTAAATGATGAAACAAACATATATAATAGCGTCATACGGAAAGTAAGGACAGAAAGTAAGAACTTTTGCAATTGCCAGCGAACCAGTGAACTTATCTAGATAATTTGAACATATATAGGTTTATAGCTACAGAATTTGAGATTATTGTAATGAAAACTACAACTCGCAATCACAATTAATCAAGGTACTTTGCGTCATTATGTCAACTCATGTTAAGAGTCTCGACGATTTCCTTACTCTAAACGGAGATTTTTACAAACAACAAATATTCGTGAATTTTTAAACCAAATAACACAATTTTTCATCTGAAATTGCTGAAAAGTTACAGACAGTACTACAGGAAGACACTAATAGACCAGTTTCAGGATACGAGCTGTTGAAACGTTTTAAGTAAAGAAATAAGAGAATTAACGATATCTCCGTTCAGATCAAATTTCGAAATCGAAAATTGACAAAACTGCTTCAAAACAGTTTCTACCAATTAATTTCCGAAAATATTTTTCTGTCATAAAATTAAAAATATAATTCATGAACTGGAAAATGAGTAGATTTAGTTAATAAATGAGAAAATCGTCAAATGCAACAAAGTAACCAAACACACATAAATAATCTTAACGCAAAGACAAAAAAAGAAAGATGTTGAGTTGCGGTTTTCGATACTATACACCTAAATGTTGCATCTATAAGACTATGCAAGTGGTGTATTTGTAGATGTCCTAATTTGCTTACAATTAAAAAGTTCCGTTACTTTCCGGACAACCTCGTATATGTACATGAACTGAAAGTCTGACAAGGGAAGAAACGGAATAGAGTTTCTGTTTCTATACGATGAGCTTCATAAAGTAAGCTTTATATAAAATAGGACATTCATTTTAGGTAACTTAATAGCAACTGTGCACTTCCCAATGATAACTGAAATCATCGAGAAAAACTGAGATAACATATTCAATGAGGTCAAAGTTTATTAGTTTTCATAAATGAAATGATAATTAATATTTATAAAAGATGTAAGATATATGTAAGATATATTGATCACACAGTGCTGTGTCATCAGTTTTGATTATTTTGTCATATTGAGAATTATATGTATAAAATAATAAATTAAGACTATTTTTTAATTGGATTTTAGAAATTCATTTAAAACACACGTACATGTCACGAACAAGTAAAAAAACCCTTGTATTATGAGTTATCCACAGATTCACATAATGGCAAATTGTGTCCATTATCTGTTATTCCATTGCCTGACACAAATAATAATAATAAATTGCTTTTTTCCTAGAAATAAACATCGGTATTATATCAAGTTCTATGGAATGCACACATTAATATACTTATATAAATGATTATATTGATTTGTATTTTACCAAAATGTATTTATTACTAAAACATATGTTTTATGGTATAAATTGAGAATTAAGCAAAATGTTTAATGAATATACTTTTACACCCAACATCCACCGAGTTTTTTTTTTTAATTTATGTAATAATCCTCACGTATACATAATTATTTTTTAGTACAACACCATAACATGAAGAATTTATTATATAACATCATATATAGTCTTTGGGTCTAGTTAAAAAATTCTTGGCTAAACATCAAAGAAAAGAAAACACACTTGGCATTACACCTGTTCTTCTAAGAGGAAATTCATTAACCTTTGAGGACTTGTCAATATTATTAAGTCGAACATCAACGAACAGTGAATTAAACACTCAGTTTACTTACGTGATAATATTTATTTGTGAGACTTTAGGAATGACATTTGTTAGTCCAAATTTTACGTTGTTGTGGATTTAAAAGAAATTAATTTTTCTAGCACATAAGTGAAATAGCATTTTTTTTTTATCGGAAACTATGTAACACATTCTCAAAATAGCATTGAGTATCAGTATAATATTATTATATTTCTTTTAAAAACTATGTGTTCACTTTGTGATCACTTTTTAAGCGAGTTAACATATCGTAATATGTAAATAATCATTTTGAAACTCAGATATCGAAGAAAATAAGTAAGACGCTTTATATCTTTCGCTGTTCTAGAACAATTGAACAACATTCAGTATTAAATTAATAATTATTTCCTATTATGGGTGTCTTAGTAGCAAATGTATAAATTACAGAAAATTGAAGTTTTTGATCTTACAATCGACAATTCAAAGTTTAACATCTAGAAGGAAAAAATCACTCTTCATAATCGATCACTTTAGTGTCATGTTTATACTACGCGTACTTCTCCCTTTCAGGTGGCCATCATGTTAATATTTAAGCTTAGCATCTAGTTGTATACAAGACATCTAAACTATTATGCGTCATCTCGCTTGAGCAATTGTTCAAAAATTTCTTATGTTACCTCTTTATAATAATTCTTGACGACGAGGAGAGGAAGCAAAAAAATAATAGAAAATTGTTGCTGCTTGTTGGGTTAGAATAACTTAATATGTGCCGTGTAATGCATTTTAATCGGGTTTACTTCAATTTCCTTCATTCGCGGATATTAAGAAAGCAACGAACACGAAAGTTACACTAAAAGGTGTTTTAACATAGACATTTTTATGTACGCATCTTCTGTTAACAGAATGTAATAACAGAAAAAGAAACTTTCATTAATTTTAGAGTCTTAAGCAGTTTTTTTCTTTAATTTTCAGATGAATGTTTTCATTTAATTTCTAGAGGTTTTCAACGCTATATCACAGTATAGAAAGGTAGGGGCGGGCTACCCCCACCTTTCTATACTGTGGCTATACTCTTGTTTCAGTTTATCTTTCTGTTCTCTTCTTTATACTAAACCACTGTACCTGAAATATTATTATTTAGTTGCTTTTAAAGCTCGGGTGGAAAAGTCTCGTCTTTTGTTAATCTCTCATTAACAGAAATGTCGCAGTATTTTCTTTTTATTTCACGAAGCGTATTATGAACATTCTGACGGTATTTCAAGGTAACAATGTTTACAAAACAAATTATTTTCCACCATTCTTTAGAATTAGAACTAACAAGTCATGAACAGTTTTTTGTAAAACGTAAGGTAATTTCAAGCTAGCAGTTTGAGGTTGATGAGAAGCTTTTACCTTCACATTTCCTCACTATCTTCACTTGTTCTTTTACTTTTATATCATAGCTAGAAATATTTCTAATTACCTAAATAGAGTAGCTTAAAGCTTATTGCTTTTAAATTGAATAATGTACTCGTTTTGGGCAATAAGAATTACATGAAAGTTGTTTTCTTCTGTACGCCTTCTCTTTCTTCCGCTCATCACACTTCAATTTTCGTTCGTTTCCTTCATCACATCATGTTACAAAGTTACTTTATACAGTATACCTCTGACACATTTTCATCCAAATTTAACAGAAAAGTCATTTCGAAAAAGGATGATCGAATCCCTCAGATATTAAATTTGATTTCCAACTTCTTCACGTAATTGTGAACAAGCATGGTATGTATTCAACTGATACATATTGATTTAAGTTTATTTATTTAAGACTCTGTCCTCAGAAAGTTCACTGTAGTTATATATAATACAGTATTTATATTATGACAATAACAAGTATACTTTCCCTTTTCACCGACGAACTTCTCGCTGCTGGAGAAACGATCAGGCAAGAAGTGAAATAAACAAATCAATTGACAGAAGATGACAAAAAAATTGTAAAGAAGCTTTAGCTTACACAAATTAACTCATTTAAATCATAACTTACATCATGTAGTTTACCAAACTATTATAAATTAGCATAAAAAGTTGTTTTGGCGGTGCTACAATACCTTAACAAATATGTCGTTAAATAATAAGCAAAATGTTACAGCAAATACACCCATATTTGTTTCCTTGTAAAGCGATGTATGAAAGACGTGTGTGAAGTTGGCTCACCAACATCGGAGTTGAACAATGAAATCAATGTACTTTGTAGTACTCCCAATGAACT
>JAQIWE010000569.1:0-21084 GCA_034698565.1 Campodea plusiochaeta | reverse complement strand
ATGTTTTTACGAAGGTTGATACAGGAGTTTTAGGTGAAAGATTCTTGATTAAATATATAAATGTGTGTCTCTGTCAGTGTTCTGTTATTATAACAGATTTTTTGTATACACCGAGTGACGAGCCACGTCACGAAAATATGCTCAACGGATGGTGTTCAGTGGAGTTCAAAGCTGTTCAAACAGTTTGTACACCAATGTTAATGAGTGGTTCACCCCTCGGTATACACTTTATTCCTTTTTGGTTATCTTAATCAATAATTTAAAATTGGCGAAAACTGTTTTGTTCATTACTTTGGAGATCAACCTTGAACTTCGAAATCAATTAATGTTTATATTTTTTGACACTTTATATAGAAGTTTATGCGGATAATCTAGGTTATCTAGCATAATTATTTAGAAATCGATTGTAGACACAATTTTAGTTGCATAATACTTTCCTGGGTATATTGATATATTACTGTAGATAATAAAAAAATGTTTACTTTGAAATATCCTATACCACTATATTACAGCAGCAGATTCGAGTTCATTGACGTACGAAACAAACGTGATTACTCAAAATTTCTCTCACATGTACTGTACCAAAATCTTCTACGCTAAAAATATACTTTTCATAATACAATCATAAAACGAATTCAGTAATAAAAATATATTTTGAACTTTACCAGAGTACTTCCAAAGTCCCAAACAACACAAGCAACTAAAACAAACATCCTGTTATTTTCTACACTCCTGACAATTTAAATTCCTTCTTAGTTACAAAATCTCTCGTGCGATGTCTCTCTACGTCACAGCAAAGAGACAGAAATCTCTCCATCTTTAATTCAACAGGGAGACAACTCTGTAACCTACGGATCCATTAGTAGTGATTACTTTTTTCTATTTTATAATGAAACAGCAGTTGTTTAATACGCTTGAAATAGACATTATTCCAAGTAGACATTATTCGAATTAGACTGCTGTGCTAGAATGTTTGTATGTGTGGGTCTTGATGCACAATTTAACTTTCGGTTGTCGAATTGGGTCGGTTTTGGAAGTGGAGCTTAATTTATTGATAGTGTTGTTTGACCTTTGGTATTTGACAGGCCGTAGGGATATCAATGAGTCAAATTGGGTGCAAAATATTGATGTTAAATTGTGTTTGAAGTCTTTAATCTTCTAAGTGATGAAAATCTAATGAAAATAGTTATCACTTCTGATTTTTTATATGTAGTATAATTATGAACATCACTTTTTTTCGAGAATTTAATGACTATTTCATTGTTAAATTCTCAAAAAATGAGTCATCCTTATCGATTCATCAAAATCATTTAGTTACTGAAAAAAGTTGTATGAACCCTGATTTCAAGTACATAGAATAACTTAAAGGAAATGTAAACAATGTATTAATACCATCACCTAGTAGAATGGAAGCAGAGGTTCGTAAAAATGAGAATAAAGTACTATGTGCTAAACATTTATGCAGAGATAGGAATATTTTTCTTCTTTATTCTAATGTATTAATAGTATATATTAATGATGGTCCTAGGTCACCCCCCCCCCCCGTCCATTTCATCTCTTGCATTTCGTCCCCGGTCGATTTCATCTCCAGGCAATTTCATCCTTGGTCATTTGGTCTCCTTTATTAAACTTCATTTTAATTTTGCTTTTTGATATTATAGTACTACACTTATTCATATTTACTGTGCTTGTCCATAGTAATAGATGATTTTGGATAGAACTATAATCGTGTATGAAATAAAAAGAAGACATTTTAATAATAATAAAAAAACTTATTTTGAAAATAAACTATAATTATACGCAACCTTCGAGTTCCCAAACTTTTGTATAAATTTGTAGAAAAAAATGAATACTCCAAATATAGCAAATATTAACTTCAATCAAAAGTAAGCTAAAATTTCCCGGTATTTGTTCTGATTAATTTTCTTATATTTTTATTATTAAAACATAGATTTTTAGGGGGAAATGACCGGGAATGAAATTGCCTGTAGATGAAATAACCGGGGACGAAATTTCCGGGGATGAAATTGACGTAAGGAGGGGGACGAGCGCGCACCATCAATGATCCTGTGGAAATTTATAGTAACGTCGCCCATAAAAAGTTCTGCTTTTCAACTTGTACATTCTGGTATTAAAATAAAGCATATAACAATTTATTTATTGTAATTCTGATCTGAATTGATTTTTACAGATGTAGGCCTACAATATACAGTATTGTATTTCGATTACATAATGGTAAGAAACTATATTACACACATACTTGCATGCAGATTCGAAATAAATAACCCCATTGATTGACTTTACTACTACTAAAGAAAAAGAGCAAAGAAGAAATTGCGATAAATTATTCTAACAAATGATCATTAGACTTGCCAACTGTGAGACGCTATTGACTTTCCATCGAATAAGGCGTACCAACTTAGACGTAATATACATGAAACTCTCGCTTCAAATTTATTGCAATGTCTTTATATTAAGATCCTGGAGATCGATATTTAACAAGAATAAAGCATTTCAGGTTTTCGATAAAATTATGCATGGAAGAAAAAGTAAGAATATGACCCTGCTTTAAAGAGTTTTCGCTTTTATTGTTCATAACCGTGGAAACATCGATAGCCCTTTTGTGGCAGAGTCATATAGTTACAGATTAGTTATTAAGAAATTGGATGTCACCTATTGATTTACATATAGATTAGCAATGTATTATTATTTTTAATAGGTTATATTTTTACGTTTTCAAGAGACCTTTGACAATCACTTAAAATCCTGTCCTGATTGACTCCTAGCTTCTAATTTCATTTCTCTGACAATTTCAACATCTGTTCCTTTCTTTTATTCTACAAACTTGTTAAGAAAACCAAAAGATAATGGGCAATCCTATTGAGCTTTAAAAAAATCTCATGATTTTATTAACTTTTCTCAGTAACATCTGCATATCCAACGTAATAAAATTTTTACAAATAACAACCTCATTGTGAAAATTCAACAAACTCTTCAATAAATCATTACAACACTTTTCAAAGCCGTAATTTACAATCCAAACATCCAACGTAAATAGCGTTAATTGTTAATACTTCTATCTTTTGCTTATATTCGGCACCAAAAAGTGAACAATGGATATCAACAAGCTAACTATTGATAACCAACGATGGGGCGATGTGTAATGCAAAAACCCTTGTTAAGCATCCTATTAAACAAAAACGGCAACGATCTGGATAAAATATGCTGACATTTATTGCATTAATAAATTTTGTTTTTGCCGTTATACAACTCGAAAAACCTGTATTCCGTGTAAAATATAACAGATGAATCTTGAATTAATGGCTGTTGTAAAACAATAGCGTCTGTCTTCCCTGAAAACCACCGAAGTTTATTATTATTCCGAAATCGTGCAAATGTTTATTCCTATAGTTTAAGTACTTAGTAGTTACAGTAGATGCAGTTTCTTAGTATGGAGTAATTCGAAAACTTACGGAAATTTGAGATTAGGATGAGATTACTCTGTAGATCAGTCTTAGATGGGCGATAATGGGAATCTTGGAATATTGGTAGGATGTAAGTTTATATGTTGATAATTCATCAGCAATTATTCTCATCAGGTTATATTCAAAATACTAATAATCTTTCTTTTTATGATTATTTTGCATTATAGGAATCTTAAGGTTAATCATCTTAAAGAGATGCGAAAGGTATTTTTGGAATTCTGAATTTCAATATGCAGATATTTGTTATTAAGTTTAAATATCTAAAACAGGTTAGGATTCACGTTTCTTAGAAATGTAGTGCGCATAAATTTTGTCGCTGAAGTTTCGGGTTAATTCATCAAAGTTATTATTACATGAAAAGTTAAGTGTAATTTATTACTAATACTATGATAACTGAAATATTATAGTGTAGTTACCAAAATAAAATACAGAAAAGGATCCTAATAACTCTGTTTTGCTCTGTCACTGTTAATGAGCTTCATTTACTTTGTGTTATTTCTCAGTGAAGACTTATGTTATTTCTCAGTGAATTCAACAGTGCCTTAGACTTTTGAACACTCAGAAACATATTGATATATTACTATAAATTATTCAATATGAAGTTGATCACAAATGAAAAAGCTCGTACCATGGCACATTGAACCAGGAACTTACCATAAAGAAGAGTCGGACACTATTTTACTCATTCATTCTTGTCCCTGTCTCCTTGATCTTCACCAAGGAAGTATACCATCAAACCGTAATGATTCTTGCTCACCACTCCCCCCATTAACCGTCTCCAGTAATGAAACACCTGCGGAATGAAGAACTTCATCGATCCCCAACTAAAACAAGAAACTTATTATTCCTTATACCATCCATATTCTCTATACTATAAACGTTCATCTCTATATTGTCAATACAGCACTTTCTCATACAACTATATGTACTGCTAGGATGAAAGTTTTAAACTTTGAGTAGACGTGACGAGGGAGTATAATGAACCCTCAATTTGATTTCTGTTGCCATCGTTTCCCCATTGGGGGGTTCTGTCTCAAGTGACAGAAGAGGCTTTGTTTTGAGTTGTAATGATGTTTAATTTAAGGGTGTAGTTCGATTTCTATAGGAATGAGGTATAGGTTTGGAATGGCTAAAGTTGATGTCTTAAAGATTCGGCTAGCTAAGACAGCAGCTCTCGAATCATTGAATGAAGATGATAGATTGATGGTGACATTATTTACAAGTCCATAAAAACAAAGTAAAATGGCTAAATAGTTATGATTAAAATTGCACAGTATACAACAATAGTTTAAATATCAGGCAGAACTGTGTGAAAATATTTGAGTAAAAAAAGTTAACAATGAAATTTCTTTAACGTATTTACACCAATAATGATTGATTTGAGGATGCCTTTTTAGATTAAGAATGTACCGAACAGGCCAGCATTGCCCATTACAAGTCAAAATATAGATTTTCCTATAACGCCTGCATTTTAACACCTTCCATTATTAAAGATGAAATTTACAGAAAGGCGAGAAAATTCACTAGGCGAGAAGCATCTTTATACCATAAGAACTCTGTGAAAAAGTTGTAAACCACAAGTATACACGTTGCCCTTGGTCATTCCCTCCGTCAATTTTATTCCCGGTCACTTGGTCCCCTTTTTAAACTTTTTTTTAATTTTGTTTTTTGATATTATACTGTAGTACTTATACACTTATTCATATTTACTGTGTCAAACTAGTGTTGCCGTGAAATCACGCTTTCCCTCAAAGTATAGTTTCTGCAGGAGCAAACCCTTAATACACTGTAACCCATATACCAGTTTCTGTGAAGCGTGGAAGGTATACATTATCCTTCTTCTTTCTTTTCTTATACTATCGATATATTTTCTTCTCATGTGGCAATTTGTCACAGAAGACAATAACGTGTCGACCAAATGGTGTTCTTTTTTTCCTTTTCCTTTCCAAACTGCTTAGCTTGTGAGTTGTACAGAATATTATATGGGGAATAATGATTATAGTTAGTGAAAAATGGGTTTAAGATGGGTTGAGTAGGGAGTTTTGCTAAATGCGTTTTTGGAAATTCTAGTTTCGTTTTTGGGAATAAGTGGTAATGTTTTCATTTGAATGGTGTTTTTGCAAACAAGTTTTGAATTTCATAGTGTCACTATAGCAAGTCTTTTACACGTTTTATAAATATTATTCATACAACAAAACATCTGGGAAAACGTGTATTCAATTGGAAAGAATGTCAATTGCTGGCAATGCTCATTCTACGATAGTAATGTATAGTTCAGATGCAATTATGTTCACTGAATTTTAGTTGATTTTTGAATTCAACAGTCGCTTGTTATTACCCGCAAAAAAGAAACTGCCTTTCAGCTATCAATTAAACGATAGTAAGGAACTTTCGTCTCTAACCTCTCGTGAGGCACCATAATTATACTTTACATGAGTTCAATATTGAAAATGAAAGTATTCATATCTCAGTATGCATATAGGTTTAATTTCAATACAGAATAATATGCAAACCAACTCTTTATTATGGCAATGACCTGTAGCTTTGCTGCTGCTGATCATAAAGATATCAAGTTCATGGAAAAATTACTTTTACGATAATACGCTAGTATTATAATGAACTGAGAAAATATGATTGAAATATCTGATGAACTACTAAGGCGAATAACCGCTGTAATGATTGTAACGATACTCACTAACTGGGAAATCTTTTTTATTCAATATTATTTTACACATTCATGATGTCGACTCTGCAAGCTAGACGATCTATAACGAATAAACGTTACTGAGTATCGTTATAAGCAGGAAGCGATCCCTTCCTGTTATAAGTAATTGATGTTCAAAATCTCTAGGAAATTTATTTGACTATCAATTCTTGAAAAGCTTAAAAAATTGACTCGGTCGCAGTTAGTAATGGTTTACACTTAATTAAATATTGTTTCTGTTGACAGAAAAACTATTAATGCAGTAGTTATAAGCCGTAATTTGTGAATTACCTTCCATGATTTAAAAATTATATACTGTATATTCAAAATGTGAAATCTGTACAAGAAGAAAATGTAATCTATTAATATAATGAGATTTGTACCACGATTTAACTAAAAGTAATCTAAATTTAGAAATAACAAAAAATGTTATTTAACTCACTTCAGTAGAATAGACAAAAACCATGACCAGTTTTGCCAATTTCTTTAAATTTATCAAGTTATGCTGTTATAAATTTCCCTAAGGAAAAGCCCTGCTGTTACTTATTCGTGATCCTCATTGTAATAGTGTAAAGGTCACTCTCAAGGGAATTCAGATAATAATTACTAGTCCGTCCCACTTTCCATTTCTCTTGATAATTCATTAAGACAAAAGTTCTATTCTTAAGAGAGTTTTTCCTCTTTTAAGAAAAACTGAAAGTAATTAATTTCGCTCGAGTGAGACTTATTATAAAGGAAAGGTACTTAAGAAAAAAAGGTTTCAGTGGAATTTCCATATCTGAAAGGACTGAAAATTTTTATTAAAGAAGAAAGAACATTTAATTGGACGAAATGGATCAATTTATTAACACGTTTTATTAATCATAATTGATGAAAGAAATATTATGGCATTGCTTTATCAAAGGAATTAATTTTCAGATTTTCTTTTAGTTTTAACAGTGTTGCTGCTATAAAATATTAGTTTTCAATTACTTCTAATTAACCATTAATCGTTATAATTATATTTCTTTCCTTGGCATGTTAACAAGAAACCAATTTGTGTTTAAAACGCACAGCATTTTATCAATGAGTATACAGTACATTAAATGCAAATAAATTTTTCTGGAATGAACAATAATTCAATTTTCTGCATTTGAGATATTTATAACTCAATTATTATTTGAAATATCTACTCCTACTTAATTTTTATGTTACACTCTTTCAGAAATAATTTTCTCACATCCTAATAAAGCCCTTTGATTTCTACAGCTACAGTATTAAAATCAAATATGCTAACAATTTTTCTGCAAAAGAACAGCTTTTGGGCTAAGAGCCAAGAGTAATTAAATTGAGAAGCAAAAAGGTGGGAGTGAGAGAGGCAGGGGGGGGGTATTCTCCCTCAACTTCTACAGGTAAAATGAAGCTCTATTTTTAAGATAGAATTCCTATGGAGAGAAAATCAAAGTTGAACCTTTTTACTTTATTGAAATCCTTTCTTTCAAATGTCAAATGTCACTCCGAGAACATAATGAAACCACCTAGAATAGTTTTGGATCTACTGATATTTCCACTTTCATAAACTGATGTTCTTTATTTTCAAAAGTTCACTTTGACTTAATATTCAAATAAAGTTTTCTTGAAACGTTACTGAATATGACAAAAATACTACATGACTTCAATATGACTTTCCTATCACCCATTTCTTTTGAATTATGTTGGATTTTTTTAACAGTTAAAGGAACAGTACTAACTTGTTAAAATATACTGTGCGAATACGCTAAAAAATAATGTCAAAGTTTCTAACGTTCAAATTTAGAATTCTAACCTTTTATTATTATTTACTTCCTTACCAAACTTTTCACCTCGAAAACCTACAAACTCTAGAAAACGCACTTTTCCCACGCGCTCCCTGTTGGAAACTTGCTGAGAAACTCCCTATTTTCTCTACCTCTAATCAAATAAACGAAAAGTCTTTTTGTTGCGAAACTTTTTGAGTCTCGTCGGCATCATACGTGCCTAAGAATACCAAATCGAAATTGAAAAGCAATGTGGTAACGTCCTGACATCTTTCGGCATATATTGCTTTCAAAAAGGCGTCTTCGAATTGTCAAGTGAGTACGTACATTGTACTTTTCTATCTTGTTATTTCTCTTTCTTTTGAGTCGAATGTTATTGAATTTAGATTTCTTTCAGTAAGAGTAAAATGGAAGATTTAATGTTTGGTGCGATCGCAATATTCGATTTGGGTGCATTTGACTATTGTTAATGAAATTTGATTTTGAAAGGGCTTTGAACGAAGGAAGTGCGAATACAATGACGGCAATAAGGACATTTAATGTTTCATGACTTGTTGTGCATGGAAATTTACACGTTCAGCGGTATAGCACTTTTCAGTAAATTTCCTATTATCAATCACAATATCATTGGTAAAAAATGAATTAAAGTTCAATCTCTCAAACATTTGTTCCAAAGTATTAAGCTGTTTAATATAGTTTTAAAATAATATTATTTTTGCCACTTCTAATATTGAGGCAAATAAATAATTCAGCTATATCTTACCCTATAATAATGCAGGGTAACGCAACAGGCCTACTATAATGTTAATAAAATATGTATGCTCCTGAACTGCGATCAACATCTATATTCACGAGAAGTCATTTTAATGAAGTTTTATTCCTAGCAAATTCATAATTCCATCTTCGTTATTACAGTGTCTATTTCCTCACAGAAAAGTTTTGTAAAAATAATATAATGTCTTTAAGTGTAGACCTAATACCAACAATAAATTTGAGATATGACAAAGTACCCTCTTCGTACTGATGTCCATTAAAATAACAATTACACTCCAATACACTGCTATAAGACTTGTTGAAATAACTAAAACAACCTCTTCAAAATAATGTAACACTCATCATATAACAATATAACAAAAACATCTAGTTACTTTGAGAGTAATATATAAACTTCTCTCTGGTAGTGTTTCATATCTTCTCGTAAGTAAGTCGTAATGATTGATGATAAGAGGGTCTCATTGATAATTCCGTCGTCATTCATTAGAGAATTCCTAGCAGAAGGTTTCTGAGGAAGAATTAGTATTCGGAGTGGCGTAGGAAAGTGTTATATACCGAAATCTGTGATGAATTTCAGGATTTACAGAAAATGATTGAATGTACTAAGAGCTTTTTCTAGTGATACGGAGATGACCTATGGCGCTGAAGGTTTTGGGTTCGAAATGTTTGGGAGTCAGTATTTTTGTACATTTTACATTCTTCAGAATGACTTTGGCGAATGGGGTCATATTCTTGAAAAATTGTAATTATTCTGGAAACCACGTTGACACTTCATACATTTAAAAATAAATGAACTTTTATTCGTATGTGATTCATCATTCTTACTAATGCATTGCTTTCACTAAATTTGCGAACTCAAAACACTTTATATCATCGATTTTTTCAATTTTATTTACAAACAACAAGTTTGAAACAATGAAAACCGCCATGTTGTTCTTGATAACTCATTTCATGTCATTTAAAGCTAGCGTAAAAGTAGTAAACAACTATAAATAAATATAGTAAGCAGCTATAAATAAATTAATATATCAAGCTCACAAAACCAAACAGTCAAAAAGTAGTTGAAACTATTACGAGAATATCGAGAGCAGGAAAAGTGGAAAACCGTTTCCCAAAAGAAAACAAACTCGAACTTTAACATGGAGATTCCTCTTGCCACTTCTTCTCATCTAAGTTTCGCCGCCCATAATTATAAGTGGCTCAGCAGGGAACAGGTGAATTTATCATAGAAACAATTGCCAGCACATATATAACTGTTCTGTTATGGAGGTGAAAGTAATATTACAATATGCCTTCATTCTAATTATAATAGGATGATAGCCGGATTACTCAGCAGTCAATGTTATATGAAGTGATATTATTTTATACATCAGAGTGTGATAGTGATGATTATAATAGAAAATGAATATCATTTGTTGAGTTTCATTAATTACCAATTTTCCTTTGGCATGCAGACAACAAAATATAGTAAAAGTACCCTGTTACTGCACAAAATTCAGTTTCTTTAAGAATTACCGTAATGAAATTTTAATGGTTGTTTGCTGCGCAATGTTGCAAGCTTTGGAATTTTCCCTTGGAAATAGAGTTATGTGTTGATTCCTTCAAAATTTTTAATCTCGAATTAATTTTATATTATGAAAATATAGGGTGAAAATCATTAATGATTCACTGTACTGTTAACAAGGTAGTAGCATATTGCTTAGTGTCATTCAGAAATAAGAACTTTCTGAAACTTCAAATATTCTGAATGTCATAATAATATATCATAGAGTGTTGTAGAGTATTTTTTCTTCTTGTTTAGTTGTATAAATAACTTATTTGGTACATAAAAACTATTTACTCGGAATGGTTTCAAAAGATAAACTGCATCAAAAATTTATAATACACCATAATTGTGTTTACCTCGTTAATATATTCTCATTTTCGTATGCAGTCAATCAATACTAGATGAAAAATTGAATTTTCTGCCTAATATTACTTTCTGATAATTCAATGACAGCATGCAACTGCATTGTGCTATTGTAAACACTGATAACAATTTAAATTTATTCAACCCGAATGAAAACAAATTGATAAATAAATAAGTAAACAAATGAAATATAAATTGAGGAAAGCTTAGAGATTATTCCAAGAAATAGAGTTCATTTATATAAAATATTTATGATCTGCGATATATGAAAGTAAAAGCTTCCAAGCAGCATTGACATTTATAAATGTTTACAGCAGGGTAATACTTATACGTACTGTTTAACCTTTGATCTCGACATAACCCATGACATTTGTAACGGAAATGGAAGAAAAACAATGTAGGCGAGTTTCTTTCAATTTGAAGAACAACATTTACGTTTCAGATCTAGTTTAGATAACAGATATATCAAAAAGAGAACTCTGTTTGCAAAAGCAGATATTGAATCTCCATTTGATAAACATTCAAGACGAGTTTTGTAGAATTTTTTTCTTAATCTTGTCTTCGAAGATGAACAAATGGATTCATGGTCATCGTAATTTAAAACCGTATGATTCCGCTATGATAATCTCAAAAGTTATTTGACATATAAATCCTAAAGATTTTCGACACATTTCAAATGAATTAAATTCAATGCAACACTATACAATAATAATATTTCTTAGTAGGCAAATTACTATCTATAATACCCGTAGTAAAACTGGAAAATCAAACTGGCATTACATTCAGTTTATAATTTGTTTTATACCAGCTTACCTACACCTAGCCATCGCTAATTCGAATATAATACCTTCATATTTTACTGTAGTATATCAACGATTCCAGAATTCAATATAGTAAAATAATTTTTTTGTACTACCCACTATCTCTAAAAATCACAATTTCGTATTATCCATTACCATAAACTAAAAATACTGCTTTCTTTCATAGAGAGCTCTGTATTATTCATGACGTAAAAGTGCATCACTTAACACTATAGAATAGAGAACCTAATATCATAGTGTTATCTTTGCACTGAAGCGAAGTCTCATGCACTGTACTATATGTTACATGAAAATGAATGGTAGTCACCATAATTTACCCTCAAGGAGAGATAGTTTTTTTTGTAACTCGTGCGTTTTTTTTTTTTACCTTCCTTAAATTTTGAAATGATACATTGGAGTTTAGTGAGATGAATACTTAATAAAGGGATAAAGGTTCTTTTAGATATCATCTTCGACTTAAAGTAAAGAGATTTGGCAGTTTTTGGTAATGAAAGATGTTTTAATGTTTTCTGTAGGGTGGTTAAATTGCTGAATTCTCGTCATCAGGGGTTTCTTTTCGATGTGTAATATAAGATATTGACAAACATAAATTATACGATATAGCTATACAAAGAAATGTCCTGCTAAATTTACTGTGAATCATGATTATGGTATTGGATTGCAGTTTTGAAAACAAGAGAATAAGGGCAATATTTTAAAAAGCTTAGCTACAGAAATGAACGTCAATATTTTAAAGTAATATTTAAAATTATAAATTGTTAAAAGAAAAACATGCTGTGAGTAAATGCTAATGTCTAATGGTAAATAAAGTTCACGACTTTATTTACTTACGCTTTGATGTAATTTTGATAATTTTGAAATACAAGCAAGTATTTATAAATTTGCAGTATTACATATTTTTAACTTCGTAAAACATTCATGATGTAGAAATAAAGTGAAAATTATTCTTTTTATATTTTCTTATAAAACACAATTAAACATTTCATGAGAAACAACACCTTACAAAAAATACATTTACAAAGCTTAAGGCAGAACATCCCTCTTGTTATACCTATTTGTTTTAATGGACTGTACATTTTTCTTTTTTTCCAATCAGAAATCGAAATTCCATCTTTTTATTCGAAATACAATAACCCATATATGATGAATTTCACTGAAACAACAAACTCCCAAATCTAATTTCAAACCAAAGATTACATATTTCTCTATCATTTCAATGGAATGTAAATATTTATACAAGAAGCAAAGAACGGATCTTCTGATTGGTTGACTGAATATCTCCCAACCAATCATGAACGTTCCTTTCACCGAAATCTGAGATTTGGGAAAATATTCATTCTGCATACGGGATACTGCTGAAGCATTAAGGCTGCGCGAAAATGAAGGCAATATGGTAGATTCATATTGGATTTTTGTTGTTTGGTAAACTCAGTTTTTTTACATTCTGCTCAACTTTTGCTGTTATATTTCAGTACAACGTTCACTACATTTATCAGGATATAAGATGCTATGAATTTTTAAAGAATAATTAGGGGCATCGGTATACTTTAAACTTACTAAGTTTGTGAGAACATTCAGTATTTTTAAGAATATTGGCCAGAAGAACTCAGACTGCCATAAATTGTCCTTTTTATGTTTTGAAGTTAAAACAACCTTGTCCCATGCTGATATACGCGTATGAGGACTTGATTCATGGATTGTGTGCTGACATCAATTGCAATAGATTGAAATTTTGAGAAACATGTAGCATTATATTTGTCAATATAAAAAACGAAGAAACATGATTTCAACTATAGCAACCAAAAACTACCTCACATAAATTTTATACTGTTGCATATTTTTTGACCTAATACTCCAAAATTTCTCTCATAAACCCTTCAGTGTGCGCACCACGTTTACTCCTGTAACATCTAGCTACTACCAGCAAACGAGAGAGAGAGTTTTAAGCTTCTCTTGTCTGTTGCATTGTGGGTGGGCGGATAGGAGGGGGGGGGGAGGTAGTTGGGACATTGATCGTAGTGGGTCCTTCCGAATTACGAATTCGTAGCGACGAACTGGGAGGGTGCCTTTACCCTCGGGATGCAATAGATGTGAGTTCAAACAAATAGTTTCGTACTTGGATAGGATGTATGTGTGATTGCAATTGTAAATATGGGTTGTAGAGTTTTGGTGTACTTTTGAAAGAGGTGAATTTAGATAATTGAGAGGTTCCGTTTTGCACGTTCTTTTTGATGTTGAATGAACTGAGTTTTCTGGAGTTTGGGTTCTTCAAAGTGGTAACAGATCAACTGTCACCGATTTTTTTTATTGGAGATTATTGAACAACCTTAGTATAACCAAGAAGCGATCGCCAACTTTCTGTTTGAAAGTGCAGGATTAAAATAATGAGTTAGTTGTAAATTTACTACATGGTCATAATGTTTCAGAAATACGACTCTTTAGTTTCATTCTGTCTCTCATGGAGGAACACGGAGATTAACTCATGAAAGTAATATTTGCTAACTTAACAACAACTTGCATACTTTCACTTAACTTAAAATATACTGTTTAATTAGTCTGCTTGCTTGGGCTTCAAATCTACAATATTTTACAAAATATATTAACAGAAAAGATTTTAGGTGGACTACTATGCTTTATTCCCCAAAGGCACGAAGTCCATTACAATATTAAAGTATAACTGACTATTGAAATATATCGTGAGCAGTATACATTGAATGGAGAGGTTCTATTTGATAAATTGAACATATTTTTGAAATTAGAAACAATTAAATTTCAGCAAAATATTGCTGTCATCAGTGCAGAAAAAGCATCAACACAGTAGATTAAGCGCCCTTCTGAATATAGGGATATAAATATAATATTGTATGTAAAATATAATATTGTATTGTCAAACGTGGTAGTAGGTAAGAGAGGGCCTAGCTATAGCCCAGCTATTTGCCACGATATAAATAGACTATATTATTATTATAAATTATACGTATTATAGTTCTTAAATACAACCAAAATTTTTCTTAATTAATTATTAATCAAATTTTAATTCTAAAGTCTTGAACTCTCGATTGAATCCACTGGCAAGCAACAGTATTGTTTACTTTCAATCCTTACCATTCCAACTATATAACCACTGGTTCATCCCCTGAGCAAAAAGTTGTAGAATTTCACAACAATTACGGCAAATCTAACAATAGGCAAGAAATAACTTTAACACTTGTTATTCGTAATAGGAACCGAGTAGGAATTAGAAAGCAAAAAGGCATTCAGAAAGCGGAACAGCAACTCTTCCTTACGTTAAACAATTGGCGAGAAATACAATGGATGTACAGGAGAGCGAAATAAAGAGAATGTTACAGTGGCGTCGTTAGGGGGTGGAGTTGATTTAACGTTGAATTTTGTTAATGAATTAATTCTGTTTTTGAAATTTTCCTTTGTAATCGTTGTGTAATTATTATTCGTTAAGTTGTGAGTAGTTTTTTTTTTCAATATTTATTTTCAAATTACATCAGAAATAATGAAGTTATCGTATTTGTAGTAAATTATATTACAAAATGACATAATGATATTAATCTACATTACAAAGTAACTTCTACCGAAAATGGCTTTATCGAAAGAAATCGATAAGCCTATATTTATTTTCCATTTCCATGAGTTTTTGCACTAAAAATGCGAATGTAGTCCGTTTTCAATTGTAGATTCATAAATTTTGTTAGAAGTCCGTTTTCTTATCTAATAATACCTCTTTGTCTATGTTGTTCTACAACAAAGTAATCAATTAAAGTATATTAAATGCTTGAAATCTTGATGACCTCTATATATTTACTAAGAAAGATAAATTATGTTTATCTGATCATTTAAAATATATGAAAGAAAAAAGTTCGTTAAGCGAGTCTCCTTGAATGTGCCGTATACTAAGAAACCAATTTAAACAGAACATCATCACATTTCGACGCCTTCCGTCGACTCTTCAACTGTAACAGAACAATTCAGGGAAAGAGAGAAAGCCAGAGAGAGAATCCTACTTTCATTTTGTATCATCATACATTCGCTACATTCTCCAGGGCTTTGCTTTTATTAATTTTCTGCTGCAGTAGCTTTATTAACAAATAACAACTGAAAAGAAAAATCGTTTGGAGTAGTTTTAGTTGTTACTTGCTTGGCTGTTCTGACGAATTCAAACACACATCATGAAGGAAGTGGGATTTGAAATGAAAGTGTTTGTAAAATTAACTTTGAATTGGGCGAGGTGTTTTTTGTGTTTTCTGTTTTGAAAGTGCTGAGATGAAATTCAGTATTGTGTGATTCAAGGTAGATAGCAAAAATTGAAATATAATTTCTTTGGAGCGGCTAAATCCATTCGAAGAAAAATGTAAGACATCAGTTCCTCCCAAAACCCTACGTTATTTAAGAATAGCTACTGAGCTATCAGTAAAAGTGAATAAAAACGCATTGTAAATATTATGTTTTAACTTTTAGAAAAAGTTAAATTTCTACTGCAAAGTAAGAAGAATATATTATTAAGTTATTTAGAAGATACAAATCTAAACACTAAGAACTGTAGTTGAACCATTTGCTATAACGTTTTTCTATATATACGAGAAAATATTAGAAAATATTACTCGTAGAAAATATTAATAGCATAAGCTTACTGTGTTCTTTATTAAGTAGTATATTGTGAAGACATATTTATTTACTTTATTCTTCCTTACTACCCAAAATTCTTTATTATAGTCACTTCCAGATGTACCTCAGGTGTAAAAAAAAACTGAGTCGAACAAAACATTCTGTTCTTCTTCCTTTTTTCCCTCGAAGTATGGATTTTTGTCTTACACCATCTTCTTTTGTTCTTATACTTGGCAAATCTGATTTACTGGAGACAAAAGCTTCTACTGGACCTCAATTCTCTGAGGAAAACACGAAAAAATAGCACCATATTGTACCTAAGATTGTAATAAAAGTATTTGAAGCAGTGTTCGGTGGGTCTGGAATTGACAGAAATAATAAATATCTGAGGAAGTAAAATTGATTTTGTAAATATTGCGGATGTTGTGGGTTAATAAAATATTAGGTGGAATTCATATGGTGTTTCAGACTAATACAGATGATTATCTGTTTAATCTTAAAGAGATTATATTGACAGATAGTTTTCAGAATATTTGCTTTAAAACAACCGAAATCAAATAAAATACAAGCCATTTACAGTTTGTGCATTTTATTCGTTCAAAATTCCAATTCTCAAATTTCGACGAAGAAATAATAATTTTCTTTAACACATTATACTGCATATTGTAGCTACATGTAAATTTGGCAATAATAAAATTCGAAGTCAGAGATTTCAATAATTAACATATTTTCATCAGAAAATATGGTATAATAATATTTTTGAAACATTCTGCTATTATAGTTACATTAATATCATAATTCTGTTTTCTAAACACATAAAAGCTACAGTATATAGACTTTCGGAGAATCAGTGGCTTTTCTTGATAATACTTAATCTTAAAAATTACAGATTAGACCACTTCAAAACACAATAAAATACTGGATTGACTTTTCGTTTGTTATATTATCATACAAACATTTCAAAATGCTATGTTATCATACAAACATTAAGAAAATACATTTTCAAGATTTTCAAAATGTTTGTATGATAATATAGCAAACGAAACGTCAATCCAGTATTTTATTGTGTTTTGAAGTGGTTTAATCCTTAATTTTGAAGATGAATTATTACATCAAAGCTACTTTAAAAATATAACTGTATATAGCTGTATTTTTATTACATTCACGGACATAAACAACATCCCAGTAGACGGGAGTTTCATTATTTTGATAAGAGATTTGTCAGTCAAATCCTCCTCGATTTGAAAATATCTGTATATTATTAAAAATCATAACAACGGTTTTAATTTAAAAAGCACATATTACAAATGTTTCAAATCCAGAATGAAAATACCTTTACAATGCATTTATTAAAGCCTTGACAAAAACAAAGGGTCTTGGCTGAAATATTGATAAAATTCTGTATTTTCATTGTGGATTTGAAAAGTATAAGCAACAAATGTCAAACGTATTTGAATCCATTTCTCTCAGAAAGAAAACATTACAAAATCCAAATGTCTCACAATATCAGAAGCATAATGCACCTCTTACTGCAATTACATCTTATCTTTGAACATAACACACAAAGCTTCCAACAGTCCTTTGATGATGAGGTGTTCCTGGTATAATAATGTCTCTCTTTCCTAACATTACTCAAATTAGAGTAATGTATATTTATGGAGTTGATAATATCCAGTAGTGTTGACGCGCTTCCTAATTACCCCTGGGGCTCTTAATACGAACCAGTGTTGTAAGTAGATGTTTATTTAGAAAGGAAAAAATAATAAGTGAGTAGGAAAAGATGGAAGAAATGATAAATTAATTTCATAATGAGAATATGATGTTGAAAAATTGAAAAATTATTACCTTTTGCAATGATTTGGTTGAATTTTGTGATCACATTAGTGCTACCTTTTAGTTTAGTTTTTTCAAATCATCAAGAAAATAAGAAAAATATACTGGTGGAATGAATAATGACATAATGAGCTAATTTGTATCTTATGCGATTTATTATCACTAATGTAAATAAGGATATCTAAGAAGTAATTTATGACTTCAATTTATGTACTACTTTAAGTCGTTTTTAGATGAATTGATAAAAAAAATCTTGCCTTTAGAAATCTTTAATATTATGGTTTTTACTCATTCTGAATCATTTTCTTTTCACATTGTGACAGTAATTTCTTCATACAGGAGATTTCGTTTTGAAGCAATGGTTCTCTTTTAATACTTGGACAATATTATGTATTTCGTGCTGTATTATTCACGAATTCCCCTTTCAAAATGCACTTATTACAGCTCTCGAAACCTCCTGGAAACAGACATATCCTTAAATAACAGTCGAGTAATGAGAAAACACATTACATTTTTTTTATACCTAAACTGGATTATATTTTTATATCTTTGTTGCGTTCAAACAAGATATAACACCCTTATTATTACAAGGGACAGTTCTTATGAACACACTCATAACTTGTAATTTAATACTGTTACAGTTATACAACCTGTCTTTTATGTCATTGTTAATAATACATGGGGATACGAGGTAGTTATGTTGTTTTTAAGGTTGAATTAGAGTGGACAAGACGTTAAATGGTTATGGTTGTTTTGACGTGAAAAAGACGTTATTTTCTGTTTTAATAACGTATTGTCAATTAAATGTAGTAATAATTTGTCCATTCCAGTACTTAATTTCAAGGATAAAGCTTTTATTGCCTGTAAAAAGAAACTGAGTCTTGACGAAGCATTATGTATAATTAATGGTTTAATATTGGATTTTTATTGGAATACAATGGATAGGAATTTTCATTATTTTAGTTTAATTGAAAACAAAGATAAAAGTAAATCTTCAATGACTATATTTCACTTCCAAATTAAACTAAAACATAAATTATTGACGTTCTTTTCATCTAAAAGATATTTCATATAAATAGAAATTTGATAGAAATGATGTCAATGTCGAACTGGCCAGGTTCGCTGGTTCGCGATTGCGGACGGGGTCCCTTCGAATTAAGAAAGTGATGAGGCCCCTAGAAAAAAGATTAATAAAAAAAATTATATAAAAGTCAAAATTTTACAAAATAGCAGTAAAAATGGGTTAAAATAGGAAATTTTAATTTTCTCTAAAAGTTACTGTTATTAATTGTCTCCAAATCAGGGGAGTTCGCCACCTGATTCCGTTGAATTCAGCACGGACATTGGATATTGACAATTTCAATGCTTTTTAAAACAAACACAGATTTTCCCCTTAAAAATTTCGTATTCTTGTACAAAAAATTTAATTCTTCTTATTAGTAAAGAAGTGAAAAAAAAAACATGTTTTCACTTTACTCACGTCGTCAGTACTTCGTTCATTATACATAAAAGAGCGTATCAAATTTTGTGTTCGTTAAAAAATTATGGTATATAAGATGGTGCTTTTCAAAATTTTCAATATCTTATTACTTTGGATTGGAGTCAGATACTATGCCGTCACGAACTTAAAGCACACAAGAACGCAGAAAACATATTAAAAACTAAAATAATATTAGTAAATTGTCGTCAAATTTCACAAAATGTCTGTAAAAATGATTAAAAAATAGTGCGTTTTTAACTAAAAAAAATTCTCGCGCCAACCATGCTTCGCAGTATCATTTTCGTTCCCCCCTTTCGCATCTGATACTGGGGACCCCTTATGACTAGCGGACAACTTTCAAGTCAGTCCGACATTGAATGATGTTGATGAACAGCTCGATATATTCGATGTCGATGATGTTGATGAACAGCTATGTAGTTATTCGAGTTCTAAGTATTCCGTCATGGATAGTATATTAAAGAAACCATAACTTTTATAAGTTGCTGTTGCAATGCTACCCCATATTTAAAAAAACTTAAGTATATATACTAAACTAAATACAGACAGCACTACTGGACTTCAGTATAACTCTAACACTCAAATAACAAACGGAAATAACAAAAATAACAATTTCCTGAGCACTTAAACCCCCAACGTGAAAACATCCTTTACTGTAATTCCTTTCCCAACAATATTCAATTTGAAGTTAAGGGTAAAACTTTTATTCTATTCATTTTCTATACATACAAGTAGCTATACAAGAAAAAGATGATAAATGGGGCTCCTTAGTGAACCAGACGTTTCTATAATGCAATTTTTCCTTTTCCTTTATATTCATTGATTTTTTCGTTCCTTATATAAAATAGTCTTTTCTTTTTCTCTCTACTAATTGGTAAGGACTTTCAGTGGTCAAATGGCAGCGTTAAAAACATAGAAGGAACATTTGATTCGTGTCAGTTTTAATCACGAATTTTTAAGTTTTTGTTCAAAGGGGGTTTGACGGATTCTTTTGAAACTTGTTGGTGTGGTTGATACTGGATTTTTGGTAGAAGCAAAATCTTAAATTACGGATTTTTTTATGAGAAAAAAATTGTTTTATTGAACAATTGAGTAACTTTATATTTTTATATTATTATGCATTGGCTTGCTATTACTATACATGTATTCAAAAACATTAAAAACCTTATTCGAAAAGAAAAATGCTATTTGGTGAGAACTGAAAATTGCGCTGTATAAACTGATTATTTTGTGTTATCCTATATTCAGAGAAAATTTTATTAGCGTGTATATTAGATTAAAGCAATTTTCTAAAAATCACTCCTATGTCTGGAATTAGATCTAGCTTACATACACTAATATATCATGTATACTATACAAGAATTTTCAAATTGAATAAAACTAAAGTGTTTCTAAAATCTTACGGACCCAATTCGATTAACCCATCATGGGTGTTTCTGACATTCCAACAATTGATAATCCTTTGCTGACTTATTTGCTTTCTTTGACCAGCCTGCAAATTGTATAGAAAATTCACAATTTGAACCACCCAAACAAGTGGTCAACAATGGGTTTACCCGTCAAAGTAGCTTGAAGACATAACCAGTTTGAGTTCGTAAGATTTTGGAAGGACTATAATACCTTCATCAAATAAGTTCTTGAAACTTCTGGAAAGTAGAACCGAAGTCC